>JABUQX010023618.1:10000-56226 GCA_015478945.1 Trachelipus rathkii
CAGAGAATAATGAATAAACGATGACAAAGGATGATTCCATAGGAAACAGAAAAGGTAAGGTACTCCAGCGATGTTGGGACCGAACCCAGAAATAGTGTTTTACCCTTAAAAAGAAATTTTAATGAACAATTTAGCTATTATTTATTAGATAATTACTATAGCACCCGTATTTTGAACAAACTGAAACATTTTTATTTGTTTATAGAAAATCTGTTTCATTATTAAAAAGAGAATTTTTTTTTTAATTTTTAATTTAAAATATGTATATTATTAACCTTAATGCAGTAAAGCAATACCGCAAACACTCCATCCCCAGCACCCTCCCTATCCGGCCATGCTCTGTTGCTATACTGCATTACTGCCTTAAGTCCTGTTTGAACACACATTTTGCATAAACGTAATGAGAAAATAACTTCAGTGTATAAAAATAGTGCTTACTTGGATAAGGTATGTTACATAAAATCATATAAATTTCATAAGAGAAAAGGATGAGGGAAGGAAAAGGAAAGAAACAGAACAAGTCACAAACAGAGAAGATACATGAAGCGAAGCAAGGAGCTGGAGTCAGAGTTCAAATCTGGATACAAACATATAAGTCAAATGAGATGTGTTTCTATATGTCTACGAACCCATATAACTCGAAATTGGTAGTTTCAAGTTTCAGGGTTTCTTGTGCAAACCCTGAATGGGAATTCAGAGGAAAAATGAGATAAAAAGAGAAACATACAGAATGTTTAACAAACGCATACGGAGGAACGATGGCTAAGGATGATTCCAGTGGTATCAGAAACAGCAAGGTCCTCATACGATTTAGGGAGTGAACCCTAAATTGGGGTTTTACCCTTAAAACGAAATTTTATATGTGAATTCAGCTATTAATTGATAATTACATAGACGCTCATTATAGCAACCGTATATTGAACAATATTATGAACCTTAGCATAAAGAGCTTATTACTTATTTGGCAACTTTCTTTTTATATCTCTAACTATCTTTCTTTACATAGTCTTTCTCAATACATCGTCTACTTAGTCTATCCTGACCTACGCAGACTAAGCATACTATTTTAGCACATATAGCTTATTAATTACAACGTCTCTCTCTCTCTCTCTCTCTCTCTCTCTCTCTCTCTCTCTCTCTCTCTCTCTCTCTCTCTCTCTCTCTCTCTCTCTCTCTCTCTCTCTCTCTCAAAGCATGCTTGTTAACACAACTACCATTCCTTAACTTCTTTACCAGATTATTTTTCCCAAACACATCTGAATTATTGTCAACTGATTCTATGCGAATAACGGATTACCTTACTGCGTACATAGCTGTTTTGACTCTAACATATGCAGAGTAAGTAACTCGAATGAATGCATCTGTATGTTGTTATGTTTGTATTTTTACATTTAATTTTCAAATCTCACATTCTTTTGTAAACTTAAACTATTATATTTATTTCTTCTGTATGATGGATCATTTATATTCATTTTAAGTTTTATTTTGTTCGTTGATTTATTTTACAGTAATATTTTATTTTAAGTTTTTATTTAATTTTAAAAATTCAGTTTCATTATTAAATTTTTTTAAAACATTTTATGTTTGTACTGAATTTTTTTTTTAAATAGATACTTTATTGACACTAAAGCAGTAAAACAGAAAAGGAGTACGGCAAACACCGCATCGGTCAGGAAAGAAGTTGTCTTCAATCTGTTGACATGTTTTCTCACCAACCTCTACTCCTAGCGTCCATATATATATATATATATATATATATATATATATATATATATATATATATATATATATATATATATATATATATATATATATATATATATATATAAACTACATCCATCACTCATCACCGTCTCCCACCTAACTGTGGGGTGGTGTCAATTGCAGATCGAAAATGATGTTGGCTTATTTGCTATGTTTTAGGTTTCTCAATTAATTGCAACCCTTGACGGAACTTTCCACGAACTATTCTTCTCCAAGTGATCCTATCACGGGTTAGTCTATTTCCTTCATCCAAACTTTGCTATTAATATGCTCCTTTACTTCATCAACCCTCCTCCATTTGGGTTCGCCCCTTTTTCTTATTGTTTTCCACTTTGGATTTAAAAACCTTCTTAGTCAATCTATTATCATTCATTCTAGGCACATGACCATACCATCTTAGTACTCCTTGATTTGCTCTTTCCATCAGACATTTCTCCTATCGGTACATATTACTTATCCTTGCGTTTCTAACGCTACATATTTTCTTTATTCCACAAATATCTCGTAAACGTTTCATTTCTAAAGCCTCAATTCAATTTTTTCATTTCAGAGTTTAATGTCCACGTCTCACATCCACACAGAGCAGTTGGAGCAAATATACACTCAAACAATTTCATTTTTACCTTCATTGCTAAATTTCCCTTTATCCATAATTCTCTAAGGCTACTTAATACTCTTTCACCCTCAGCAACTCTATGGTCAATCTCTTCTTTCATGCCTCATATATATATATATATATATATATATATATATATTATATATATATATAAATATATATATATATATATATATATATATATATATATATATATATATATATATATATATATATATATATATATATATATATATAGATAGATAGATAGATACAGGGTGATTCAAAACCTCTGCGACAAACTCGGATGTTCGTTGATTTATTTTACAGTAATATTTTATTTTAAGTTTTTATTTAATTTTAAAAAATCAGTTTCATTATTAAATTTTTTTTAAACATTTTATGTTTTTACTGATTTTTTTTAATAGATACTTTATTGACCCTAAAGCAGTAAAAGAGTAAAGGAGTACGGCAAACACCGCATCGGGGAGAAAAGAAGTTGTCTTCAATCTGCTGACATGTTTTCTCACCAACCTCTACTCTTAGCGTCCATATATATATAAATATATAAGATTGTAATCTTATAAAAAATAGATTTTGACAAAGTTCCTTCATCCCAACGCGAATGAGGAAAAAATAAAAAGTTGTTTTCGTCGCGCTTTTTTTTAAATATTTTTTATTGAAAATATACATTTAAAAATTACGTTAATGAACCATTAAAACTTTATATAATTTTTTTATACCATTTTTGTTAATGAAATGTTTCTAGTTTTATACAGTAATTAACTCAAAAGCAGGAATGGAACTACATTATTTCCTTATTTTCATTAAAATATGAGAAAAAGACAAATTAACCAACAGATAAAGTATTAGAAAATAAGATAAACATTATCTACAATCTTCCGAATCTCGTAATACCAGAATATACACACGAGCATCTAATCAAATACACAGAAATAACACACACAAGGTCTAAATACAACAACTAAGACACACTACCATCAAGAACTAATACATTTTCTCAACGTGCACTTATATATTGGTCCTGAAAAACTTGTAAGAATAGGATGCCCGACTATACAAATTAACTATCTGAATGTATATAAATCTATTAATTCATATTATCTTAATTATATAAAAAACTATATATCGTAAAGTTAAATCAGATCACTTAATTAAATATCACGAGCAAGTAAATATAACTACTTAAGATAATTAAATACATTAAAGCAAGAGTAAAATCTATCGAACTATATATTATTATTTAAGAAATGATATAAGTACAGTATAAGAAGCCACCATAGGGCAATATTTCGACGCTCTCAATCCTCCAGACTTAAGCCAAAAGTGAAACATAACATGTCATTATATATATATATATAGCAATAAATCACTAAATTAAGACATCATATTAATATGAGTTTGTACAATAACTTACAATTAGTATCATTTGTAAATTTTTAGAGGTGCTAAAAAAGTCGCAAACACATAAATATGAATATTTAACTTATATATATTTTTTTCTAACGCTTACAATAGTACATCGCCGTTATACAAACAAAATTTCAAACAAATTAGCTTAACCAAAATCGGGCATAATCTACCATAACTAAAAATAAAGAATAATTTATATTTATATAACAAAAATATATCGCAGATTCTAATAAGCTTTTAATTAACTTATATGATTAAAATGCTCAGTTTATGAAACTCTTATAACTACTAAAATTTGTATCTAAAATAGAACACAATCCCAAACTCCACTCGCATAATCTTAGGCTTATAAGAGCAAAATATTATTGACTCCTATAAGTGACTCACACAAACAACCATATAACATGTTGCATTTCACATTTCCCGTTGCTTTCGGCATTATACGTACTGGTCTTGGATTTCGTGAGAAGCATTGCGCAAAATACAGATATCGAGACACACATTTTCCATTTACAAATCCCTGGAAAAAACACGAGCCATGGGTTCTCGAGGAAATTTAGAGGAAAGTGCTCAAAAGCTAGCTTGAAAGTGAGGAAGTCGGTAATATATATTCTCAAAATATGGCAATGACTATTATTTCATTGAGAGTTAATTTAAAAAAAAATAACCAATTATGGTGGCCCCATGGTTCTAACTCTGAGGTAATATGGACCATTATGGGTATCCGTTCCGTTGCTCTAATTCTAGGATCAAAGATTTTATTGGTCCCTCTTTGCAGTAGAGTTATCAATAGATGTAAATATTTTCTATACTTGTGTCATGTCCACTCTGGAAAGAAATCGAGAGCCTTTCTAAAAAAAAAAGAAAACATTTTCCCTCACTCCTTCGAGGACTCAGTTCCTGTACAAGCCCAACCGTTACCACATCAATGTCAAAAATACATGGAGGTAAATTCAGACAGAATGTGTGATGCAAATTTCTCGCCGATGGACATACTCTCATTTAATCATCACACTAAGAAAACACCCAGTTCTTGATACCACTTATCTAAAACAGGGGCGATTTAAACTTTGTGTGAACGAGAGTAGCGCGCGACAATAAAAATAAAGCCCCTAACATAGTTATACAGTTAATACAGTTTTATACTGGTGTATATTATACTACGGTCTTTGCACACATATGTACAGAGCGAGATATTCGATATAAATATATTCTCATGGCAATCTAGTTCATTGTTTCATGCCTCAAAATTCTTTATTTCACTCTGTGCTGGTTGCCAACTATCGATGGAGAGTCTCTACTATATATTACCATGACGCCAATTAATAATATCACTATGAGGACCTGTTTGAAACCGGAGAGACTTTTCTTATATCTCTCTTGGGTCAACACTTCAGGCCACAGGCCTTCTCATTCATATATCGTTATTTTGATATAAATTTCTTTTATATGTGTCAACCTACCGAAAAGGTGAAGAACCTGCACTTTTTAAATATGACACATATTCGACCAAAGAGAATCACACACTTTCATTTGTGCACTCGCAACTTATCTTGAGGCTATGCACAAAGGAAAAGCTCTCTCTGAGTATACTAAGATCGATTTTGGAGAGATAGTACTTTCTACATAATAGCGAGAACATCCTTCTCTTAATTTCCTAAACTGCCCAGTAGCCACATGTCTGAGACGTATTCTATATCTGGAAAACTTAGAATAACCTGTAACGATGTTGGTAAGGTTAACGCTGGTGCGTCATTAATAATCAATTTATGACTATTCCATGAGATATATAAAATAATCTGGATTATCTATATGTAATGCTATATCACCTATATATACTAGCCTTATTCTAAAAATCATTTTAATCAGTTTTCTTGATGTAATATTTAATCCAGTATCTGTTTATACTTTTTTAATAAAGTCTTGAAGCTTTTATTCGCTTTCACTCAAATTACTACGTATGCACAATTGATAAATGAGTAATTTTATATTTATTAAAGAAAATGTACAAATACGTTATGGACCTGAGAGTATCTAATTGAGGTATGAACGGCTTAGCTTTATTTATATGTGCATGCTTTAGCGTTATCACCTATAGTCGAATTAATATTGCATTAATATACTATAGGATTATGTTAGTCAGCTCAAGTACCTAGTCGTAATGAATGTCTTACAAATCAGATTTGTATTTCAGTTACTAAAGCATATAAGGAGGCTATTTCAATTTCATTTTTTTCAATAATTCAATAGAACATTTAAAATATTGTGCTATATTAATATATTAATATTTATATTATTATTATATTAATAATAATGTTATTATATATATTATATATTATATATATATAATATATTATATTAATATCTCAAATAATTTAATATTAAATATATTATATATATTATATATGTATCAGAGAAACAAAATAAGATGACTACCCTCATAAGTCACTGAAATACTACTTGTAGGGTACATCACCACTCTTAGTTTTGAATACACTACACTCTGATTTAAATATATATATAATTTTATATATTATATATTATATATATAAAATATATAATATATAATTATAAATAATATATATAATATATATATATTATATTAATATAAAATATATATTAATATATATATAAAATATATTAATATATATATATTAATTATATATTATATATTAATATAATTACTCTATAATTATATATATTAATAATATATAATATTATAATATTTTATTAATATTATATTAATATATAATATTATTATATATAATATATATATATATATATATATATATATATATATATATATAATAATATCTATATATAATATATATATATATATATAATATAACTTAATATATATTATTATTAATATTAAGACGAGAAGAAGAGAGAGATAGAGAGATAGAGAGATGAGAGAAGTGAGAGATTTTATAGTAATTCTTAATATATACTATTTGTTATAGTCTATTCATTAAATATTATAGGTTTAAAAGTTATATTGACAGTTTTTCTACTGTGAATTATACCTTTAAATATAAACATACTTAATGATATTATAAAAGAGAGAATAATGTTATTTAATATTATAAAATTTTATAAATTATAGTTATTATATTTTTTATTAAAATTGATGTATTTTATACTCATTTTGCACTACCCTTTCGAGTATATCATATTTATTAATATATATATAATTATTATATATTATATTAATATTATATAATATTAATATATATATATTAATATATATTAATTAATATTAATAATATATTAATAATATATATATTATATATATTAAATAAGTATAATTATATATAATATTATTTAATTATATATTATATATATATATAATATATAATATATATATATAATTTATATAATATTAATTATAATATAAGTGTGATCGGCTCGCGGTCAAAATTCTTGAGTAGGCAAATCTCAAATATAATTAATATAATAAATTACTAAGGTATATATATATAGATAATATATATTATATATATATATATTATATATTATATATATATATATTATAATATATAGTTATATATTATATTAATTATTATATTATATTAATATTAATATATATATATATGTTATAGTTGATGTTATAATATAATATATATATTAATAATATATATATATATATATATTATATATATATATAATATTATATATATATTATTATTATACAAATAAAATTTAATATTTCATATTTAAAATTCTTCTGAAATTTTTCTTTCATGAGGATGGTGTTGCATTATTAACCAGCTTTAATCTCTATATAAATACTATTTTTTTACTTATAATAAGTATAGAGTTCTGGATATATATATAATATATAACTAAATAAATTACTAGTGAACTTTTAAAATTCTTGCTCATCCATTCCTCCACTCCATTCATTTCAAATAATAATGAAATACCTCCAAAACATGAAAATTAAAATACGCTATTGAGGCTCCCTGAGCATCAGAAAGCTAATATCTAGAATAGTTAGGCTAAGAGAATTTTTATGAGCGCGTCCAAGGCGTAGTTAGTGAGCATCACGTGCACGCCTGGTTGAGAATGCATGAAGTCTCAATGAGCACTTACACATAGCACTCAGCCCTTAATTGAATATAAAGATATAGACTCAGGTACTCATACTGGGGAATTACATTGTTAGTTAACCTAACTAGCTTCACCAAGCCTCGATTCATGATAGACATCAATGATCAAAATGAGAGTAAATCATGTATATAGCAATATTAATATATAAAATTTTTACTATTAAGTAAGTTACTTAGCTTACACTGTATAGTGGAATAGTTCTCGTGTATTAAAATGTCATACTTTATTAATATATAACACTAAATTTATTATACATTCTGGTATAACTCAGAGTTAAGCAATCCGTTTACTTAACAAGTTATAATTTCTAAAAAAATATAGAGAGAGAAAGTTTTGTAAAAAAAAAATGAAATGACTAATTTGAAGCAAGTTCAGTTCACGGCAATATTCTCACGATGTGTATACATTGGGCGTTAATATGAAAAGACACAACGCAATATTTGTTCTTGTGAAACATCCAACAGAAAGTACAGTAATTTGCACCGATCTCTATACTCCGTGCTATAAAATAAATTAATATAGGGAATAATATAGAGCTCAGTATATATGAGTTTGTGTACGAGAGTGATATATACCCTTAGAGATGACCCACATTCGAGCATAACGAGAGGAGAGAATATATTAAGGCATATTTAATAATAATTTTGAATCACATAATTATATTGATTATTTATTAATTGATCATTTATATTAAATTATTTATATTTTATTTATATATTTATATATTTTTTCCTATCTAAAGATAAGATTCTTACATTTTAAACAAGTTTATTACAAGGACCCCTATAAATATAACCCCTATATATACTTAACTACCAAAATTGAATAAAAAGCCCTAAAACAAATAAATCGGTAATTAACTGTGGCTAGTTATTTTTTTTTTTAGGTATCCGTAACTCATAAATACTCAAAGGATTCGCTGAATCTCCTTCCCATAACGATAATTTTTTGGGTAAACCTAACCGACAAGTAGGCGTTGCCTCTCCTGCCTACCCTCACAATTGCCAGCCACGCTAAAGAGATGAGTGAGATTATAGTAGAGCGCTAAAGTAGGGTTCTACTATCCACATTATATTTTATGAGACTCATAACATCTATATATATTAATACGGATATATCACATGTGATATGTATAATCCATAATGTGTCAAAAATTCTACCAAATGTCTCTCATAATTTCTTATCTCTATAAGTATTCATATTATATATCTTATCTCTTTCCTTTCTCTTATATATAATTAAATAATATATAATATAATATATTATATATATATATGGTTAAATAACTACATTTGCCTACCCCTTATATTAGGAAAATTTTCTATCGCGGAGACAGCCCTATAGTACATGGGCTATTTTGAAATTAAAATGCTGTATATGTAAATATTACTCAAATAATGGGTTTTTGTTAAATTATTCATTTATTACTCATTATTATTACAGAGGGAAAAAGATTTACTTAAATCACATTAATTTATTCATAAAAACTTAAAGGTTTACAAAAAAAAATGTTAACTAAAATTATTGATCACTGTAGAAACTACTGAGCGAAACATCTATCGGAAAGTTCCTATGTTATACTTATTATTACCTATATTTGAGTCGTTGATCAACATATCTATTCAGGAAACCTACATGTGACCTATATAATAAATATTGAGTCGACGATCCATCTCTCGAGTTAAGTTCCTACAACCTAATAAGTCGCTATCCATAACTCGAAGTCGCCTGAGAACCTAACAATAAATATTTTTTGAGATCACGCAGTGGTGGCTCAACCGAAACGCCCATATGTCAGACACACTGAGCTTTTTTGAGTCGCGATCCAATCCATGGCTCAGACGTTAAAAAAAATTGAGCGCTAACCGGAACACTCAATATTTTGGTTGTCGAGATGAATCTCGAGCACAGTCCTGAGCTATTTTGTTAATGGTGTGTGGAGTGCAGGACCAATAGATTAAGAGCTCCTGAACAGTAATCCTTCCTACAGTTCCTTATATTTCAGTTAAATATGCACACCAAACATAAGTACACCGCACTCTTGGAAGAGGTACTTGAGAGGATTATATTAAACCTAAATAACCTATTAATGACGTGTTTTATACCAATAAAACTCTCTAGGTACTTCGAAAACAATGTGTCAGACAGAACGTGCTGAGAGAGAGGATATGAAAGATGTGTGTATTAGAGCCTTGCCTCCGAGGCTACCGGCTTCCGCGTGGCCGTGCCTCCGGTCCTGTTCACCGCTCACTATGCTTCATATTTAAAATAACCTTCGGTTCCGAGAAAACCAGCTTTATATCATTTTTCAATAACGAGCACGCATCTTCCGAGCATGACAGCTGCACCTATTATATCGGACAAGCCGTGTTTTCTAATATTTCATGGAACAATGATAGACATTCAGTTTTGGATATACGCTGCTTTTTCCCACCCTAGAGCAATTTCTTCAGCCGGTGTTGTTTCGACGAGTCTGCTCAAATCTCTACCTAGGGTGCCCGGCTAACATCTCCGAGTGTCCGCGGGGGACCTTGAATATCGAGATGTATTATTTAATGTTCAGTACAATAAGGTTGTATCTATTAGAATTTAACTAGGAGCGTTATATAAAAATTAATTTTGTTTCTGCTTATAAAATAAATTTCCATAAAAAATGAACTACTCTCCGTGAGCCTAAATACAATTTCCTACACGCATACGCATCAAGCATACACATACAAACCTAAGTAGAATATATTAAGATCTATAAATTGCTTCGACAGCTTCTAAATATTAAGAGAGAGAGGGAGACGAGAGAGAGAGAGAGGACGAGAGACGAGAGAGAGAGAGGAGAGAGAGAGAGAGAGAGAGACGAGAGAGAGAAGACGAGATTTTAATCTTTATATTCCTCCTCGTTATTTTTTTTCTTCCTTTTGAATCATTTTTCCAGTTCCTATCATCCAATGTGTGGTGGCTTCTCAATCACAGTTTAAAGTATACAAAATTAAAAGCACTTTCATTTATTACGGGATTTTTACAAACCCACGTAGTGGGGTGCAGTGAGGAGAGTATTCTGCTTGTACATCATGATGGCTGATTCTGAGTCTTATTCTTTTGATACTTTCTTCGAGGGAGAGAGATTATGTAATCTTATCAGTATAGTAATAAAAATTGGTAGTGTGAATTTTTATTCTTATTTTTATAGCTCCTTCACTCTGTTGAGTCTATATAGTGGTAATCAACAGTCTATATGTGCTATAATTATGCTCCATAATACTTATCGAATTAGGAGTGTGATGCTGACGTGTGTATCATTAATACTCCAAACAAATTGAGTATGTTTAATTTGTTCTTAAGACCATTTTACGAACTTGTGACGGTGTTAAACAGTTCGAAAAATCCCTTAGTTATTTATTGTGTGAGATTATATACTTGTACTTTTAATTATTAATATTATTGTTCCAATATAATTAGATTAATAACCTGTGTAGTATCCTCATTTTTAGATGTGAATTCATTATTATTATTATTCCACTGTAGTGAGGGAATTGTGCGGGATGTGAGAACTGCCTAATTAGAGAGTTTCATATTAGTGTGATTTCTCAAATTGAATTTTATGACTTTTTGTAATTTAAATATCTTTACTCTTATTGTGAATAGAATAGTTATCATTATACTTTTCAAGAAAATAAATGGTATTCACGAGAACTTGAGGCATTACCATATCAAAAAATTAATTTGTTTTTAATTTAGTCGATTTATTTGTGCCTTTTAACTGGGTTTGTCTGAAAAAGCTGCATCAGACACGAAGTGGGAGTCATAGTTTTTTATATTTAGCAAGTCACCAAAAAAAGTACCATACATAATATTCCCCGTGTAATATATAAAACAAATAAAAAAATATTAAGATCAAGATAATAAAAAAACACATATGTGGTTATTATGACTTATATTAAATATTTATTAATTATAATTATTAATAAATAATAGAATTATTTTAATATTCTATAAATTAAAATATTTACATATTATATATAATATAATTAATATATATTGACAATGAGACAGCCAACCCTTACCTTAGCGTACACATAGGCTACAAGACTCTCACTAAACTAAGCATTCCCAGCATGCTATTCTGCCACAGCTCACTCAAACATAGGAAGATTCCAAAAATACAAAAACTTAACACTCTGAACCATAATCAGTTGTATCAAAACTATCTCAATACAACATTTAATTCAAGTAACAAAGATTTTCCCACTAAGAGACCACCTGGACATGTCAGAAACATAATTTTACTTCAAAACATTAAACCTTTCACACACCTATCACAACTATATTCAGTTTAGAAGAGATTTTCACATTCACATTATAACAGCACTCAAACTGATTAAATGCCTCTTTCATAATCTTACACTTTTCATATGGAAGTTAAGAAGTGAAAAGCAGAATTCAATAATGAATATGCCAAATTTGCTCAATTAGTTGTATACAATTGTGAGTAAAAACCTATTTGGTAATATTTTAACTTTGTTGTTTGGTGGGTTTATGCATAACTTATTCTTAATTAAAAAAATTATTTTCCTATAATCGATTTATTTAATAGAGGAATTTGTCTTGAATAATTACTATTTTTTATTTCCTTTTATCTGAGCAAATTTGGCATATTCATTATTTAATGGCATTTGATTTGTTAAAGTGTTTTTAATTAAATGTTGAAAACCTTTTAACTGTTCCCTTATTCCTGAAGCAGGTTAGGTATCTCTTTGTATTCTCCTGCAGATGAAACCTAATGCTCAATATATTAATCCATAAAAATGCAATTTTAAAAATAGAGAAAAATTTGAAACTAGAAATTTAAAACCGAAAAAGTATAAATCTTATTAGAACTTTCAAAAATTATAATAAAAGTGCACAGAAGAATATGAGAAAGTGAAGCACATTTCTTTCAACATTCTTTTTATTTTCGGTTTCCCCTTATTCAAGTCTCTTTTTCAAATTTTTACTTGATAGAATCTCCTATATGATATCTCTTTTTATAAATTTCATTAGCTCCCTATTTGCTCTCCTCAACATTTTGTAACTAACTTATCATTTTCCTTATCTACAACAACTACCGTATGTAAATTATGAAAAAACAAATCAAATAAATCATAAAATTAACTTTAAAAAAAAAAAAAAAAGAGAGAGAGAGAGAGAGAAATGAGAAGTATATTTTCCAAATTAAAAGGTAAATAATTATTAAAACAAATATGCTGTAAAATACTTTCCTCTGATGACCCATAATTGGGCAATCATCAAAATTATTTTAGAGCGAGTCTTTTTGAGCAATTATAGTATCTGATCAGAATGTCCTTGAAAAAATAAAAAAAAGTGGAATCTACAAATAAAGGACAATCTAGTCTAAGTTTGTCACATGTATACAACTATAAACTTTGTTCTTGTATACCATTTTCGTACATACTAAATAAATCTTGAATCAGGGAATAAGCATAACATCTGGTAAATAACTTTTACAATAAATCTGGCTGGCTTGCCATCAAGTCATAGCATTTCATTTCTTTTAAGCATATTAATTGTTTCCCCCCAACAAATAAGAATCCCTTGTTGCAGCATCTACATCATCATGTAGTGATATTTCAGCGTTTTAAGGAGAATGTTTTTTTCTGCCTTTCAATTCAGTAATTAATACACATTTAATAAATCAAATATGGAGGTGATAACCCTGATTTTTTTGTCATAATACACAAAATGAATCTGTGGAAACAACCACCACAGTGTGAGATTTTGATTTAAAATGTATTAAAGATCTGGATATTGCATATAGATATAAAATAAATACACTACTATGGATGGGAAGTTTCATCAGATAAAAATTCATTATGTAAAAAAGCACAACCCATAAATCCATCTTTCTCAGAACTATCTGACCAGCAACAAATATTATACTTACTTTTAAAATATTAAAGGCATTATGTTAATTTTTGGACATATCTTATCAACTGTAAACAAAGTTAAAATTACTACTTAAATTGTAGCTATAAGGTAATGAGATAAGAGCAAGATCTAATTGGGGAAAAGTTAAGCTTTCATAAAAAAAATTTCGGCCTACCTACACAAAGTGCAACACAAATGAGTTTCAAAAAAGAAATCATAGTTTAATAATTAATAAAAATAGATCTGTTGGATGATCATATTTTAACAATCTTGCACATATATTTAATGACCAGATATTTTCATATTCTTAATAACATTGTGAGCTTTAGCTTCTAGCAGATCTACTCTGCTATAATGGAGAGTTCCAAAGGATCATCCAATTCGATGGTATTGCAAGTTTTATCAAAGGGCAATATAATTCTTTAATCTGCTCCACAATTCTTATTTTTCCATTATTTTAACAATAACAAGGCTTTCTCAACTTATTTTTCACATATTTAACATGTAGATTCGAAGCTAAAATTTAATCAAAATCCAAGACATGAAATTTTTGTAAAGCTGTGAATCTGATTGCCATCCATACAAAGTTCCCTGAAAGAGATGATCTAGAAGAAGTCTTGTGAGAGATTTATTAACTGAAAATTTTAAATTCAAGATTTCTGACCATTCTACTACTTTACTGCCCATTTATTTTAACAAAACAGTAACATGGGATTTCTTTACCTTACCTTTCACATTTTTGTATATATATATATATATATATATATATAATATATATTATAATATATAATATATATTTTGATCTTAAAATATTTAATAGATATAGATTCTAATATTTAATTATATATATTAGGTTTTATATATTATGATATATATAATATTATTAATATCTCTATACTATAAGATATATATATATATACTATATATATTTTTATATATATATATATATATATATATTCAAATTTAACCTTTGATCAAAATATAACATGAAAATTTTGTAAAGCTGTGACTTTGATTTTCTTCCATCCATAGTTTCCTTAAAGGTTCATTTTGAGGAAGTTTTATTAACTGAAAATTTTAAATCCATGGTCTCTGACCATTCTACTAATGAATATAAAGCTTCCTGAATTGTTTCAACTGCCATATGAAGATTTGAATTAGGAAAACAAAGAGCACAGTCGCCTGTACAGTTAGAAAATATTGTGTCTGTGGAGGACAATCCATAAAAGGAAGATGTATATATCATCATAAAAAATAGGTACTAAGGATTATATCTTGAGGGACTTGACATTCCAGTATAACAATCTCTTATGTAGTTTTTATCTAGTTGTATCTGCATACTTCTAATTGAAAGGATTAAAAGGAAAAGCTAATTTTAATTAACTTCTAGAATACTACATACTAGATTATATAGGTTCAAATCTAGTTTTTTTTTTTAGTTAAACAATAGACTATTTTGTATATAATACATAAATTTGCATTTCCCTTTGTGATTTTAAAATTAAAATTTTTATTTATTATTATTATTATTATTATTATTATTATTTTGTTTTAATATTTAAAAAATACCTGGCATAGTAATTTACTATATTTTTACAATGATTGAGGTTGCAAAGACTTGGGATTTGATTTAGATTTGTACTCAGATCAGGCATGATTTATGGACTTGGGCTCAGCCCTAAAATACAATCATTTCTGTCATCATCCTTTGATAGGGAAGCACAGAAATAGTTCCGGATGACTCCACATAAACCTATTTTGACATGAACTGTTGCTTTACCATAGTTGACTCAAATGAAAATCTATTAACACTACAAATCCAACTTTTATCACAGTCTTATAATAATAATAATAATAATAATAATAATAATAATAACCACTCAAACATACCTTACAATGTATTACAGCTGCTTCATAATCTTTGTCTTTAATAGCATTTTTTGCTTCTTTTAAACATGATTTTAAGTCTGACATTTTGATTTTAAAATCTGATTTAATATATATATAATATATATATATATTATATATCTTAATATATATATATAATTTATATATATATATATATATTATAGATATATATAATATATAATATATATAATATATATATAATAATATATATATATATATAATGTTGACTCGTTACATTAAGTTAGGTTAATTAGGTTAGTTTGGGTAGGTTAGGTTAATTTAGGTTGGGGAGGTTCGGTTAGAGTTTACCCAAAATTAGGTATTTAACCCTAAAATTCATTTAACATTTTGTTTTGTTTTTTCTTTACATTTTCACCACCGTCACGGACAAAGGCGTAATCAAGGAGAAGGTGTAAAAAACAAACTTAAGCTAACGGCAAATTAACGCAGTATAGGCCAGACGTCCGGCTTTAAGGAGGAGAGAAATTGAAGTAGGAAACAAGAAGATGGAAGAGAATTCCACAGAAAAGAGTGCAGGAAAGAAGGAGCACCGCAGCGAACTATCTGGAGTTACTAATATCAAACACAAAACTCATGTGCCGACAAGCACCCCTTGTGCTACGAGGGCGTCAAAAAGGTGGTGGCACAGGTCAGCTCCCCCGAGCACTTGCCGCTACTGTACCTATAGAAAAGAGATTAAACACCATCGCGCCGCAAATATAAAGGGTCAGTGAACTAGAAAGAACAGGACAGTATAAGTCCTTTTGCCTTTGACTTGACCTTATCCAAAAGCCGGTTGAAACCTGAGCCCCCCAATATGGAGCAGTTACCCATACAAGGGCGATGAGCCCTTGGATAACAGGAGTACGTGGAAGAGAAAAAAAGCTCGCAGTCTAAACAAACATCCAGTTTCTTTGAGGCCGCCTAGCAACCGTGTGATGTGAGGTTTCCAAGACATTTTTTTTATGTTAAGCCAAGGATGTTTATATTCAACAGGAGAACGAGCAGAACCGTCGAAAGAAATAGAAAGTTAGAAGGTGTTTAGAGAGGGAGATTTGAAGAAGTGAGTTTTTAAATGAATTTCACAAGGTTAGACGACCCACCCGGAAATTCTCCAAAAGCGAGAATAGAATTCGGAAAGATTAAAACGAGAGCAATTCTAGAAGTAAAGAGCGCAGAAGTGAAAATGAGTGAAGAATACAGGGTCGATCATCGGGCATTATGAGTGGATGATTAATGTGCAGGGAGGAGACATTATGAAAGTAAGGAATAAAGTAGGAGATAAACAACCCTGAGGAACACACATTGACAGAAAAGGAAGAAGTCGCCCATCACAACAGCCGTATGAGGCGATTTGAAATGCAAACCTAGAATAAGGAAGCAAAAGAGAGGCAGGAAAAACCCAAAGGAGGGGAGCTTGGAGAGCAGGGCCATACTTATACTCGGCCAATGCTTTGGATATGTCAAGCGCCACCGCGTTAAGTCTCCCCGATTCCTAAGAAACAGGCGAAACCAAATCGGTAAATAGGAAGTATATCACCAGATAGACCTCGAACGCCGATAAGCCTACTGGCTCGGAAAAGGATAATGGATTCCGTATGTCCCAAGAAGTGAGATTTAGAAGGTTTTCAAAGATCGTAGATATGAACAAGGTGAAGTATAGGGCCATATTTAGAAGATCAGAGCGGCTTTCTTTTTTCGGATAGTTGACATGTGCGATGCTATCAACACTGATTGGAAAGTCCGTTAGTATGAGACAGAAATATAGTTGACGAGGGACGGGCCAGCCGGAACAGCACACTCCCTCAAAATCTCGGGGAGGAATGGCCATCCGGACCACCCGCCTCCTAACGTTCATAGATTTCAGGAAGAATGCACCGATCAAATGTAATCACAGGCAAAACATTAGGACACCTGAGAGCGAGAAGTGGAGGGAGCATTGAATGCCAGATCGTCAGGTTGATTTAAGAGGAATGAATAGGAGCCGAGAGATTGGGCCTTTCAGTGAGAGTTAGCAAAGACATCAGATCGAATAGAGGGAAGCAGATTTACAAGAATTTGTTAGAGATGTTTTGTCAAGGAAGCCAGAAAGATTTATCAGGAGGAAACCAAGGGGGTTAGCGCACCTTCTTTTTAGAAAGCCGCTTTGCGTCGTCACAGGTATCCCCTGCCACGATTTCTAGTAATGAAAATTAGCGGGAGGATATGAGAACGAGAATTTTTTCACCCCAGATACGCACTGTCTCTAGCCTGAATGCCAGAGAACAAGCACGACTGAACCATGGATTATAAGGAGAAAAGAATTGTGAAGAAGAATGAACCTGCTTCATCCGCAACGATACAGCTTCCCCCTTAGGGGCAGAAAGCGATACATAATATGATTTTCGCTCCTGGAGTTCCACCACTTATAAATAGCCATTAATTATTTTAATATATATATTAATCAATATATTATATATATAAATATTACTTTAATAGTTCATATAATATATAATATAATATATATATATATATACCGATATATTATATAATATACTATATTATATTATACTATTACTATATATATATATATATTAATAAATATATACTGTAGAAAATTATAGTATAGATATAGTATCTATATATATATAGTATATATTATAATATACGTAAGATAGATATATATATATAATATATATATATATATTATAGATATATATATATATATATATATATATATATTATTAAATATATATATATACTATATTAGACAAATCAAATATAATATGGTAAAGATTGAATCTTTTATCTGAGCTTGATATTTGATATAGCGTATATTCTAAAAATATATCGATTATATCTAGTATTGGATATGATATATAATATATTATATATATAATATATATATTATATATTATATATATAATACTTATTATACTTATACCACTAGAAAAGTTTATTTTAATCCCTTCTAAAATATTATTTCTACTTTTTTTCGGGGATACGTGAGCTTCCACTCAAAAGGTAATCTTTAGCTATTTTGGATAGTAGAATGAAGAATACTACATGTATTAGTTAAAATTACTTTTTGGGTTGTAGTAGTGAAAATGAACTTTAGGTTGATAGTATAAAGGACATTATTTTAACTATTTTTTTTGCTACTACTAACTTGTAGTAGGAAAGGAGGTGGTAAATTTTACTTGGTTTGATGTCGTATAATTACTACTTGTTTGTAGTTGTATGTGTGATTGTAAACAATATATTCAACGCAATTGACCACCAGCATTATCAGGCAAACTGAATTATTAAATACCTCATAGTATTAAGTCACATCACGTCATTGAATAGATGATTATTGACTCCAATATTGACTCTCGATCATCGCCAGCGTCGGAAGTGAAGATCTCGAACCACTCACCTCTTTAGTTCCGCGTGTGTCTACACATAGACCAAACGAGCAGGATGCTGTTTTATACGATAAAACAATTAGAATTTCTATATATATCGACCTATTCTCCGTAATAGCACTATAATACTATTTAACTTATATTATATTAAATATATATATATATATATATTAGTATATATATAATTATATATAAGTAATATATTATATATATATTAATATAATATAATTATATATTTAGTATATTAATATATATATTTGGAAATTATATACTACTTATATATATAATATTATATATAATATACTGTTATTACTGTATATATAAAAATATATATTTATATATATATATATACTATATATATAATATATATGTACAGATGTATTGTATAATAAATAATAAATAACTATATTATATGTATATATTATATACATATTCATATAATATATATATATATATATCTATATATAATTATATATAATATTAATATATATATATACTATGTATTATAGATATATTATATTATAGAGTGGTTACACACACACACACCACACACACCACACACACACACACACCCACACACCACACACAACACCACACATCACACACACACACACACACCACACACACACACACACCACACTTACCAGACCCTGCCATCATTAATGATTGGTTTATTATTTTTATCTATTAATTTATCAATATTATTTCTTATTGTAAATTTTATTATTTTTATATTTCTTATTGTTGGAAGTGTTATACATAATTATTTTAGTAGGTTTGATATATTTATTATTATTATTATATTATTATTATATTATAATTATTATTATTATATTATTATTATATCATTATTATGATTAATATGATCATTATTATTATTATTATTATTATTTGATATGATTTATTATTATTATATATTATTATTATAATTATATTGATTATTTTATTATTATTATTATTATTGGGTCTATCCATTTTTGGTTTTAAAGTATGTAAAAATATTTCATTTTCTTTAGCTATTTACTATTAAAATTTACTAAACGGTGCTTGTTTAATTATTCGATTCAATATTATAGCTACTACAAAATTTAAACCGACTTCCAATTATATTTTCTGTATAGTAATAACAACAACCTATAGTACTTAAATTTACTTTGATATTTTAACCAGCAAATATGAGTAAATATTTCTTCACTGGTAGTCAAAATAATATACAAAAATAGTAATTGTAACAATTACTAAGTAGTAGCCAAATCTATTAAATTAGGTGTTATAATTACTAAGATATCGGTGTTTTTTGTAACTGTTATGTAGTAGAATTTACCACTATTGGGTTACAGATGCTTAAAACCTTTTGATAAATATTTAACTACTTACAAAGTCAACCACTCAATATGAAAGTGTCAGCTTGAACAACTAAAATAAATAGTTAAAAAATTTAACACAAGGAAAATTCGTAACATAAACTACTGGGGAGTAAATGTTACAAAAAAAAGTTAATAATGTATTATTGGTTGATGTTGTAAAATTTTACTACTATTTCTAATGTATATATATATATATCATATATATATATATATATATATATTTATATATATATATATTATCATATATTATAATATATATATTAAATATATATATATAATATATATATTATATATAATATATATACTTTATATTAAACTCAAAATATCAGTGTATATTTTTCTGAAAAAAATTCAATTCTAAAAAATTCTAAGTTCAGAAAACTTAGGTTAGTTTAAAAAATTCTTTAGTGCAAGCTTCTGGAATATGCCAGAAGCATTCACTAATGAATTGTATTCATGCTGAAAAATTTGCGTAAATTTTAAATTTTAAATTTTTTTTCAGAAAATTTTAGATCAAATACTGTCACTTTTAAATTATTTATTATATGTGTAATATTTAATAAATATTATTATATTATATATATAGACTAATATATATATATATATTATTATATAGTAAAAAAAATATCTATATTACCCAATCTGTTGCAAACAACTGCTAAGCACTTGTATTTATACGAATTATATATATATATAAATATATATATAATTTAATATGATATATATATAATATATACATATATATATAAGTAATATATATTATATAATATAATGATAGAGTATCAAATTATCTTACCTAACAAAACTTTTATCCAACCTAGACTTAATAGCCCAAGTTAGCCCTAGCTAAATCATTATGGGAGCCCCTAGCTACCCTAACTATGGATTTTGTTTAGCCATAAACCAATGGATAAAGAATATACAACTTTATAATATTATAATAATATAGAAATAATATATAATATATAAATTCTATGTTATAAATTTTTATATATATATATATATATAGCGTCGGGGGGGGTGACCGGGCCCGCCTTCTTTTTAAAGAAAGTGCTCTAAATAGTTCTGAAAAAATAAAAAAAATTAAAAAATTTTTTTGCTCATTCTGTTGCACCACGCGGTAGTACTAGGACTTGTATTTATTTCATCTTTAATCCATCGATTTATTTATGTTTTTTAAAATGTTATAAAGCTAAATCTATCATTGATATTTTAACGTAATTGTTTTTAAACTTTTGTTATTCAATGAAATTTTGCAAATAATGGTTCATATATTTCATACACATATGTAATTTCTAAATATTTAGTGAAATTAATTTTTTTTCCAAAACAGTATTAGGCAAAATCGCAGGCCTAACTTGGTCCGATTTCACCCCGTCCATTAAAAATGATCTGATGGGGTGAAGCGGCACTACATGTTTCGTACTTTCTACGTATTATTTATGACTTTTCACTTACAATATTAATTTAATTAACATAAATAGTGGATATATTTTAGTAAAAATTAAATAAAATTATATATAAAAATACGTTATTCAAAGTGGTCAATTTGAGCAAGAGTGGTGAATCGACCCTTATTTTCTATCGTATTTTATGATATCATTATCGACATTTATTACGTAATAAATGTTAATATTATTCACAATTATTATATTAATTAAAATTAAATATAAATTGAAATTTTTACGTATAGAGAATTAAACAGATGGTCGAATTCACCCTTCAATGGTGTTGATTCACCCTCCAGGTCAGCTGAATATGGTTATTTAACTTAATTAAAAACATCTATTAGAATCTACGATTATTATTTTGAATTGTGGCTGTATTTACTACTATATGGCTTGACCTTAATTTATTTTTAAAAAAAAAATTCCAAAAAAGTGCCATTGGGGCAATCAGCGAGATGAAGTATATACTAAAGTCGGTCCAAGTAGGTTGTGAAAAAAACGGTTTTTTTTAATGTTTTTTTTTTTTGAAAAAAACACGTTTTTATAACAACAATGTTTTTTTGTTTTTTTTAAATTATCTCTTTTCTATGCTATATAAGATGTTTTAAATTATACAGTATTACAAATACCCCTTCTAGGCCTAAATAGTCTGTGGCCCATTCCTTATTTATTATATATATTAATAATATATATCTACTATATATATATATATATATAGTATATATATATATTAAATTATATATAATTATATATATACCGTATATATTATATATATTATTATATAATATAATTAATTATTTAGATATAAATATATATATATATCTATACAATATATATATAAATATTATTATATATAATATTATATATCTATATATATAACTGGGACATATATATATACGTAATTCTTACTAGTATAATATATATAACTATATATATATATATAATATATATATATGATCAAAAAAGCGAATGGTATAACAGGTGGTTTTGGGGTGTCAGGAGAAAATGAGAAGGTAGAGAACTGATTGATTTGTGAGGGGAGCAGTATGGTGCTAAGCTAATTTACTTTCTTTAAACAGCAGACGGCAGTATCCTAAGTATACAGGTTGTGTAGGTAAGAGATGGTATCGAAGTGAAAAAGTATGATTGATTTTGTGTAGTGAGGAAGGAGATGTTATAGTATGTGTTGAGTAAACGTGAGGGGTTTAGAATGGATTATCGGATCTTTGTTGTTCTATGTAAATTAAGTGTGGGGACTGATGCGAGAGAAGGTGTCTACCGAAGGAGGGGGTAATTTAAGAGTGAGAGTTTAGTGAACAAAAGTCATTAAGGATAATTACTGTAAGTATGCTCGCAAGTAAAATCAGCTCTGAATGTTACCCACGTGAGCGATCATAGCTGAGGCGATAATGAAGGAAGCAATTTCGTTAGCAGATGCAAAAGAAGTTGTGGTTGTGCTAAAGTAGAAAGTAAAGAATGTTAACAGTGCATGGTGGAATGAAGAGGATTGTGCAAGCTGTTAAAAGTAAAAAAAAGAGTGGTTGAATGTACTAAAGCAAATGATGTGCAGTTTCAAAAAGATGCTTGGAATTATATAAGACGGAAAAAAGGAATGCTAAGTGCATTACGTAGAGACAAGAAGAGTAAATGACGTTTGAAAGAGGATGCATGGGACATACAAACAATAAAAATACAAAAAAAAAAAAAAAAAAAAAAAAAAGAAAAAAAAAAAAAAAAAAAAAAAAAAAAAAAAAAAAAAACCCGTTATACATAGCGACAGTAGATAAGGCATATAGAAGCTCAATCATCTGAGTAAAGACATAAATAAAGATATAAGTAAAGAAAATGATGATGTTGTAAGCGGGCTAGGAGAAATACAGGAATAAGGGATGGAGTATGTGGTGAAGCGTGGGGATGAATGGATGTGAGTGGAGTGGGAAGAACCACTTTGAAAATTGATATAAATATTCACAGTAAGTGAGTCATAGCGACTGTGTGGGGTTTGATGGTACAAGAAGAATAGGTATTTTGGGATGAGGTTATTAGCAAAAGGAGGAGTGTAGATGGAAAGTTGTAAATGGTAAATCCTGCAGTAGATGAACTTATGTGTTAATGAATCAATAATCGGAGCAAATGGTGAGTATGGATCTTGCAGTTGTTCTTAAAAAGCAGTTTATGAAGGGCTATAGTTTCGAGGATTGGAGGAGAGCAGAAGTACCTTTATATAGGCTAAGGGAGATAGTGATGAGAAATTAGGGTATCTAGGTATTGAGTGTTGTAGGGAAGGTTATTGGTGGGTTTTGGTCGAAAAGTGCGATCGATGTGATCTGGAAGACCGATGGTGTAGAGACGGCCCTGCAAGGGATAGGGAGTTGGATCAAAATCTTGCCAGCTATGCAGCGCGATAGAGACTCGTTGAGAGAGGAGAATAAATGTATTTAATTTTAGATATTTGCAACAGGGGGTATGATAGGGTAATAGGGAAGGTCTATGCAGTTTAGTGAATATATTTATGTTGGGATAGGTCTGAATGGAATCAAAGTAGTTTGGACTATAGTGAGCGTGTGTAAGGAAATGGTCAAAAGTGATTGGGTTTAGTATTAATAGACGAGAGAAGAAGGGATGTTGTTATTCAACGTTGGTTATCAATTTGTATATGGATGGGGTTATGAAAGAATTGAAGGGGGCGTGACAGGAAAATAGTGCTAGAATGAGGATGACGTGAGGGCCCTAGCCTATTATATGCGGAAGATTCGGTATTGTGAGGCGAATCGAGAGTTGAGAGATGGTAGAGAGATTGGCAGGTGTGTTTAAAATCAGCGGGTTTGAAATAACGTAGCATAACAGACGTTAGTAGGTTGTGAGTGAGGACAGTCCTCAGTGTAAAGATTTAGATGGTGGCATGCTGAACAAGTGTCGAGTTCGAATATTTAGGCAGGGGTGGCCAACCTATGCATCTATACGCCAAATTTTTTGCAGACGAGTCAGATGTGCATATATATATATATATATATATATATATATGATATATAAATATAATTATTATATTATATATTAAATATATACTATATTAATCTATTATATATATAAAAATCAATAATATAAAAAAAATAAAAAATTATATAATAATAAAATATTCCTAATATATTAAATCGTCAGATATGGCTATCACCGTACATCAGACAGAATAAATAAATGGTAAATTTCACCTTTCCAATATAAACTAATCATAATGGTAACTTCTGCCTCTAAGGCTCAAATAGAGCAGTTAAGAATATAAGTAACAACTTAAATAATCTAAAAAGCTACTTTGGACGAAAGAAAAGAAAAAAAAAAAAAAAAAGAACTAATGGCATTGCGAATCAAACTACCATCTAAAGACTACCTTCCATATTGGAGTCACTACACTTCAACTTTGCTACTCTTGTCTAGATATTTCTTTCAAGATGAATAATCATATCAGCTCTTTACCGTGTTGTGTAGAGAGCAAATACATAACATACAAAATTATTAACTAAATATAGTAGTAAAAAAAATGTTCTCAGGATCTGAATTTAATCTCACAACTTATACTATACTAAACTTTTCAATAACCCGATCTTCCTAGCTCCACATTCTACTCTGTTCCACCTGTATTGCCGATGATCCTCACGAACTCTCCATTCGTCCACTCATTTAAAATCTGCTCCCGTCTGTATCTAGAGATGCATCTCGTCTACAGCTTTCCGAATTCAATTCTTGCCGATTGTCGATTCTCAGTGGTGAAACCCTCAAGAAGAAGTTCAACGTCTTTGAAACTCAAACTTCTTCATATCTCCCTCTCAAAATAACCTCCACTATTTCCTATCCCTTTTTGATGGCTCTAATGTCTTAACCCAGAAAACAGACAAACATTCTAAGATCTAAACATAATAGCTGATCTATCTTGATGAGAACCACACACGCGGTGCCTAAAATGGCCTCAAAAAAGCTGGGAATTCGTGTTCAATTGCGTGCAATTTTTTCTTCGACTTTCAGATACTCCAGGTTATTACAAGGTCTTATTCGCTCCTGCATGGAATACTGTTCCCAACTTTGGGATCCGTTCCCACCTCCTTTTGATAGAGTTGAAGCTAAGGGTAAGAGGCTTATTCACTGTCCAACTCTCTGACTCCCTTTGACCTCTTTCTCTGCGATAGTGACGTAGGTGCCCTATCTTTATTCTATAGTATTAAGACAAATTTGGGGAGTACCCGATATAATCGATCTCTCGACATTCCCTTCCCCCACTAGCATCGCCTCGTACAACAAAGACGTTGTTGTTCTTCATGTTGAAATTGTGAGAATATTGGAGACTCAAGGAATACTCGTTGTGTGTACCTCTCCATTTCCAGCCACATCTTTTTGTGGAACTCCTGCCTTCTTTTATTTCCCCGCAATGTTTATTCTTCCTCTATTTAAGTCCCGCACTGTAGCTGCGCCATGGAATTGCGTTAGGCAAAGGTCAGGGTGGGTTTACTTTTCATTGATTTTAATTTTTATTGTTCTTTATGTATTTTTTTTGAAGCCCTGTCCATAGATATATCTCCATTTTACTTATTTTTTGCCCCCTCCTTGTTGAAAACCGATCATTGCCCCGAGTGGTTCTTTATCTTACAAAAAAACAACAAAGTAAATAAAAAAAAAAAAAAAAAAAATTAATACTATAGTATAATATTTATTTTTAATTAGCGGATACTATAATATTAATAATCATTAATATATATATGAATATATATAAAAAGTTGGACTAATGGTTGCCTCTCTTGTGTTTATGTATATTTATATAAAGAAACAAAAGTTAAGGTTTCTCAATAATTGATATTTTAGATGATGTTCTCTCGAGTCTAAGACAACGCCCCCCCGCTCCCACCAGTACGCGAGACCTACTGCGCACCAATTCTAATTTGCTTTACTTAGAACATAAAATAAAACCCAATATAATTTAGACTATGAGAGAAAAACTACCTCCACTATCACTGATCATAAAACAAAATCTCAACTGATGATCATTGACGATGTATATATTTTCAAGTATTAATTTTAAAATCATGTTTCAAATACAGTTTTTTTGGAAGAATTATTATTGAATATTGAGTCGCACACCACTAAAAATGCTAAACGGTTATCCTCTATTGATACAATACTTAGTTGCATCTTGCCAGATCTTTGCAATTGAAATAAATGCAAATTTAGTTTTCATTAAGTAACTGTAGAATAGGCTGCGGTAGCCCGTTAAAATATAAAATCTCCCAAAAAGTAACCCGTAGCCAATGCCGCACTTATAATCACAATGCGCCACGCATCAATGGTCGGCATGCGCCAAGAGTTTGGTACCCTCTGCGTAGGTATATGTTGGTGAGAAGGACCGCCGCCAATGGTGATTGCAGAGTTAGTAGGAAAGTTGTGATGCAGGGAAGGTGTGGTGCATTAAATGTTGCTGAATGTAAATGGGGCTAACTTTGTGTGCCTAGGTCTACAGAGGCGCTATGTTGTTATCCTGTGTTCATTCGCTTAAGCCTAGTGAGACTCATGGGTCAAAGTGCGAATCAGACAGATATAGATCTAAGTTCAATGTTTTCAGGACAAATTTAGGGGCCTGCTAGGTGTGAGAGAAGTGATTAAGCTCCGGAAGAAAACTATAGAGAGTCTGTGTGTGAAGAAAGGGGGAACGAAAGAGGCACAGAAATCGCAGGTACATGCTGATCATGGGCTGATCTTGGTCATTGAAGGTTTCTGAATCGTCAATGAAATAGCGTCCCGGTTTTCTAATCAATGCTATAGTGGCGAGTGTGTTGAAACGACAGGCAGTTGGAGGATCGAAGCAACCTTACATGATTGCGTCAAGAGACGAATGTCTGAGCGGAGAATAGTGAGTTTAGCAGCAAGCGAAACTGCAATGATACATCTCCGCGTCCATACAGTAGACCTAACGGAGTGACACTAATAAGACGATAGAAACAACTGGTAAGGTTATCTTCGTGAAGGGCGACACCTCATGGTTCTCGACGCACCATCCTGTCAACGGCATGAACCCTCCGATCACCACATCCGACGACTGACCATAGTGATGTACGTCCGCAGTCTGTGCAAGCAATAGGTGCGATTTCTAGACTGCGATGAGCCCTTACGATTACGAACAAGGGTATCGAAGCTGGGCTTTCTTTCGACTCTGGTATATTCTCTACGCTTTTCTTCTTATCTGATGTTGTTACCACCTTACACCAGTCCTTGGAGGAGCAAAGGTAGCGCCTGAGACTACTAACTAAGACCTATAGCTAATCACATCACGATCTTTCGGCCCCGGATACTATATATATTGACGAATACATATACTATTTATATATGCCTCCTACTCTACTAATACTAATAGATATTTATCCTGAGTTAATATATAATATTATATATATATATATATATTAATGATAATAATATAATAATTATAATCAAGATAATTAATTCAGATCATCGTTGAACTGCTAATATTATTGCACAGTTAAGCACTAATAAAACTTTATCTTAACACCTAAAACTCTATTATATTTGTTACCTCTTTTAACAATTGTATTTACTGTATTTAATGCTAAATACCCTAAAAAGTCTGATATATATGCAAAATAAGGAATTTAAAAAAAAAAACAAAAAATAAAAATTTGTTTCTTTCGTCTTGTTTTAAAAAAAAAACGTATTTTTTTTTAACAAGCACCAAAACGACAATGGTTTGTTTTTTATTCCCCCCCTAGTCAAGTCACCCTAACCCACTCATTTGATATAACCGTGTACTATAGCTATTTAAAATAGATATTATTATAGATATCTTAATATAATAATATAATATATATATATAATAATTATAATATGGATATCCTTAATAATTATTTCGCTATTTAAAGGTAACCAACTCCCACATACTTCCAAACAAAGTTTCAAACGGTCTTGTGCTTTCAATATTTCTTTAATACAACACAGAATCTTATGTTCTGCTGTTTAGCGATTGGAATATATTTAATATATATTATAATATATATAGTATATATAGATATTTTACTATAAGTATACTAATAATACTAATATAAATATTAATATATATATATATTAAATATATGCGATTTATTAAACTCTACATTAAGTTCGCAGTAAATAAATTTATAATTTCAAGATCCCTTATATGCACATCAATATGCAACGATTTACTTCAATGCTGTCCACCATGAAAATGACCACCTTTCCTTTGTTTATGAAAAATGAATATTTGAATTAGCGTCTCTACATAGGAATCACCGAATATATAGCTATATATCCTATTTCGGTTTGGACTCTGAAAAAATTTTGCGCACAGACGAAGATTCAATTCAATCCTTACATCTAGGCTATATATACATATATTATACTATATATATATATACTAATTTAATATATATATATACATTATTTATATTTTTATAAATTTTATATTTCTATTCATATTCACACCCACTAACAACCTCTGACTGGCACTCTCGCATCACACCGCCCCCCCAGAATCCGACTGCACCTTAAGGTCATACACGGCCACCTACACTCTATCTAGAATGAATCCGAGCCAATCTTCACTGACGAATCCGCACGCCGTGGCCAAGAAAAGCCCAGCACATACCAAACCCGCATGCGCCAGCACTCCCCACTAACTATACTAGGATTTATATAACTATAACTTCCGGCTAATAAGGTATATATATGGCCTAAAACCTAGTTTTGATCTCAAATCCATTTTCTAAAACCAGCAGTATCCATAGTTCAAACAAATTTTAAGTTCAGAAAAGTTCAAGTTTTTTCTAAGAAATTCTTTTTGTGGCAAGCTCCCGGAAATCTATTGCCGAAAATTGCCACTAAACATTTCATTAAAAAACCCAACACTACAACATCTATTTGTTTGAACTTAAAATTTTTTTTGAACTTAGAAAATTTTCAGAAAATATTTAGATCAGATACTAGATATATAAATAGATATATATCTATATATATTATATATATAAAATATATATATATATATACTATACGTTATATAACCCTACCTAGCGGTATCCCGATTATAAGCTCTATATACCTATAACTTACGTATGGACTGTATACCCTCTATATACAGCATACGAACTTTATCTATGTGCTATAATAGAACATTACAATCATAAGATAAGCCATTCAAAGCAAATAACAATATCCTTTGGACTGGGACAATCTTGATATAGGTCTAAGTAGCTTTAAGTTATTTATTTTCTTTTGTTCTTACTATCATGCAATGGCAATATCATGGATATGAGATAGGCACTATGGATGGCTCTTGGGCAATCCATATATGCTATTATTTTGACTTATACACCAAATTGGTATAATTTTAAGCTATTGTTTTAGTTAGTCAAACTTCATAGTGTAACGATCTATGGTAAACCATGTACTGTAACTCATCCGAAGTATAACAAAATATTTATTAAATCTACTCTGATAATGTGGTAGCATGTAACCGTATATTGCATTTGCTTTTCGGTCAGTAGCTCGGACTATATAGTCTATATTCGGCATGGTCTTTAGCGATACTGTATCAAACAACCTACTAGTAGTACGCTGCATGTCATTGCATGTTGACATGGAGCTAGCCGTGTTTTGACTATTAATCATATTCTAGCTGACTGGACAAAGTCACACAACTTACAACGCCTGGTCTCTTCTCTCACTAGTTCTATTATGTTCTGATTGTTGCTTATCCAGTCTCGTGTCGCTCTATACAAACGGTCTATATCTATCGTAAGTGCAGTGGTTATAATTCACATGGACATCGTAAAGGTAGACACTCTTTGTCACAAAGTAATTATACAGATCACCCGGCCATAAGACACTTGAGCAGATCGATGTATCATGACAGCAATGAATCGACTAGCTGGCAATATCTCATTGTTATGCCCATATCTATCGTGTCTTCACCCCTTACTCCCAATGACGACACCAACCCATTGCTAAAGTGACAGTGGCCCTGAATCTCACTTTCTCCAGACCACTCATATTAGCAAATTTGTTCTTAAATATCTATTGTACAGAATACATAGACAGTTTTGGAACAAGGTTTCAAATAGCAACCTCTCTGAATTTTAATTACAAAAACTGTTATTCAAATGCTTTTAGCATCCTTGCAAAATGTCTAAACGATTTTTTTCGACTAATGAACAAATTCCAGAGACGACGTTTTGTCGTATTCTCAGTTATCAGCTTAATTTAACTTGACTAAATGCTAACTTGATAAATTGCGTATGTAATTATAGTCTGGTTAATTATTTGCATGATAAAAATTTAAATCTAAAATGAGCTTCTAAATGTCTATTTTCGTTTGTTCATGACATTTTCCATTTATTCTTTTGAAGAATCAGGGCATTGAAAAAGTTAACACATTTCCACTCATTTTTTGAGTGAGAATCAGGACTTACTTCAAGATTATGAGATTCTGCATGTTCTTCACGTTGTGAAAGTCACTTAGATTCATCAACCATTAAGGAGAGCAAGTCCTTCTTATAATGGTAGAGTCTTTTAGTTAGCTTAAAACCAGTATTTTCCTAGATATTTCTGAAGTTGTACATCAATACTTGTGCTGCTTGGACATTCTTATCAAGCTTACACTGAAAAAGCATTAAGAACTATATGGCGAATATTGAAATTGATGCAAACTGTAACCGTCACGCCATTTGTTGAAGAATCTCTGCTGGGTAGAAATAATCTGTGACCACCAGAACTTCATCACAGGACTACTTCTGAGAATACTTCTCTTCAAGTATCTGATCTCCAATGTCAAAAAGATAGTATTCGAATCGAATCTGACGTTATTCCTCAAAGTGAAGAGTGGGCAAATTTGAGTGGCCCATTCAGTGTTCTCTGAGCTGATTCTACTCAGGAAATCAAGAACACAAAACCTGCAAGAATATTTTCTTCGGATTTAATATGATGTACAGTCAAATCATACTCAGACAAGAAGAAAGTTAGGTATCGCTGCTCCCTTGCTAGCAAGTGATTAGCTTCAGTCTCTTTTTTAAGTGACTGTGTGACTGAAAGATTGTCACAAAACACATCTACCTTCCTTGCTTCTACTATGTGGGTAAATTTCTTAATTGTTTTAACCAAAAGGCAAGGGATTCCTTGCTATAATATTACTGTAACCAATTTCATAAGATTTAATCGATAACGTTATAAGATCCAGACGAACTGTTTTTCATTCTTCCGTAAAACATACTTACACCGCAATGCTGTGACTAGCCATCAGTGAAAAAACGATATTTGTCCATTATTAGAAGAAAACCCAAACCCATTTTTGGGGCCAATTTTGCCATATTAAAGGCTTCTTCTGCTTCAGGATTCCATTTTACTCTGCTGAGAGTATGGTGCACCTTTGAGAAAAGAAAGAAGAGGATAAATAATTTCAGAAATACCAGGAAGAGAAGAAGCAGAAAATAAGTTAGACGGCCATGAAAGACGTAAATCTTTGATAGTCTTGGGTTTTGAATAATTCAATAAATAGCAGTGTGTTATTCCTCATGAGGAAGCAATGAGCCTTCGATCACATCAAAACCCTAAATATGTAACCCAGAGACTGGTCCAATTTGGCACTTATCATCACTAAGTCTCAAATTAAAAAGATTATAACCGTCTATACCATTCTAAAAATCTTCATGTTGTTCATCATGAGTAAGAATGCTGATGAGAATCATCAATATATATAAAATTTAGGGATTCTTAGAAAGAATTTAAATGATATGTATTTGTTAAAATAGTGGACGGAATGGGACCATCTACAATACTATTATATGAGAAACTGCCAATAAAGGAGTATTTACTAGTTAAAACTATTACAATCCCAGTGGACTTAGAGTTATAAAAGTCTTTTAAGGTCTAATACAAATACTTTAACACCGCTGAGTAAGTTCGTAAAGTCATTTAATATAGGGAGATCTGAGAAAATGTTCTCAACAGCTCGTTTGTCAAATCTCAAAATCGGCTACATATTCGGACATTCCACCACTAGCTTTAGAAAGATACCGAAAATCGAACATCCCTAAGGTGAGTGCGAGGGGAAGAAAGTACCCAGCATTTACTAACCTTCCTTATCTCTTCTTTGGCCTTATCATATTATAGTGTGGAACCACTCTAGTATAAACATATCATGCCAAGAAATAAAAATTAGAATTCACGCCTAAAAGCTTTTAACAATCATATGCCGAAATCGAAAAATTAAATAGGCTCCACCCACACGCTAGCATTTTTCCGTTCTGAAGATATCGTGAACATCTGAATGCGCGAAATGAAATCAGCATTTTAAAAAAATAAAAAAATAAACAATTAACCAGTGAATGCTAGCAACCTATTCCAAACAAAATTTATGAAACCAAACCAAGGTAAGGAACAAGGCAGAGTGGAATTTAAAATAGTATTAAGGCGGCAAAGAAAAAAAGTAAAGCGATGGTAGCCGACCTAAGACTGTAGGCTTAGGGTCGGGGACCCGTAATAGTTCGCAGAGAGGTATCAGCAAATCGGCTAGAGTTAGCACCTTAGAAGGCCTTACACAACAATAAAAATTAATTAGGGAGTGTTCATGCATGCCAGTGTAAAATTCGCAGTAAGCTTAAGTAGCGTTTGAAGCAATTAGCCAAACTTAGGAGTTAGAGGCTAGAGTAAGGAGAAAACTAGGTGGAGATTAGAAGTTGCGTGTATCTTTAAGTATAATGTGGGAAATAACAGCTTTGGGATAGGCCGTTATTTCCGCACATATCTAACCCTAGCGGGCATGCGCCTCACATAGCAGCTTGGAGAGCGGCCAAGCTGGGTAATAGTAGCGCAGAGGTGAACAGCCCAAAATGTTAAGATTTAAATACTTTTTTATTTTTTTTAGCATCCAACAATTGACTAGCGACGCTTCGAGCTTGATGTTAATGTATCTAACCCGTAGCGTGCATGCACCTACATAGCAGTTTAGTAAGAGCCAGCTGGAATGTAGCCAGAATGTGAAGAGCCACTGGCTGTGATGAACATTGAAATCACCAAGATTGATTTCAAGAAAGGAGGAGAGGGAGAATATGCTTTATTTTGGAGTTTAGATTGTCGAAGAATTTAAGTTAGTCAGTAGTTAGGTAATAAATTAACAAAACAAATTAATGTAATCTCTCTCTCTCTTCTCTCTCTCTCTCTCTCTCTCTCTCTCTCTCTCTCTCTCTCTCTCTCACTCTCTCTCATCTCCTCTCTCTTCTCTCTCTCTTCCTCTCTGCTTAGTCAAAGAAGCTATTACAAACCACAAGGCAATTGTTAATATTTGTATAATGGTGTCTTGAGACTCATATCATACATGTAATGCTGCTTCATGCGAATGTATATCGGGGAGGATCCTTTTCCTGCCTGTAGTTCAGCAATACATTACAACAATCTCCTCCCCAAACAAAACTTTTGTACTGTGTGAGACTCATATCAAAAGTAATGCTGCTTTATGCAAATGTATATCAGGAGGAATCCCTTTTCCTCCTTGTATGCATATACATAAAACAGCTCCTCCCAAATTAATAATCATTTGTACTACTATTCTACATAGGCTTCATGTTCTGTAGGAATTCTTCCTGCAGAAGATGATTCATATGTGGAATAATAATAACTAGGATTACCCTGTTCTAATGCCTTGTTGTTTTTGTTTCTTTTAGGACAGGGGTCCAACCCTACTTTGTGAACTAGCTGCAAATAACCTTGTAAAAATCAAACATTCTTCCTTCCAAAAACTCACCTAACTCTTTCAGCTTCAGATCAGTGACCCGAAGAGTGTAAAATTCAGATTCCCAGGCTGGAATCAGAACACCCACAACAAGGCCAGGAAAAACTATTACAAACGAACCCAATCACTTTTGTACCTTTTGTTAGTATTGTTTTTTTTTAACGGGTAGATTTACCCACTCATTGTGTTTGTGCCTTTTTCTATCTCCTTCACAGCCTTCACGAGCCCAGCTGCAGCCATCAAGAGCCAGCTTCCGTCAGCAGAGTATCAAACTAACGCTGTTGGACCCCTACCTTGGTACAGTTCTGTTTCAATTAACACGAACAATATAATTGTGATACATTCTATTATTATTATTTTTAACTTTTCTTATAAAATTTATATTAATTATTATTTATCCATTGTTAATATAATTAAAAAAAATTGTTTTACTTTTATTTTTGAATCGAAACTTAATTTATATTGAAAAAATAAATATTTACTTCATAAATTTTTAATAAACAGGTGATGTATTAAATAATTGGTAGCATTCTTTTTCTAATTATTATTATTATTATTATTATTATTATTATTATATTATTATTATTATTATTATTATTATTATTTTATTATTTATATTATTATTATTATTATTATTATTATTAATATTATATTATTATTATTATCACCCCTCGTCGTGGGATTCCTCACACGGTATAGCCACGCTAGTAGCTGCGGAGAAACCCTATGCTACACTTAATCACTTATACACTTAATAAAGAAAAAAAAATCAATTTTTTTGTCTATATAATAGTATTATAATAATAATATATATATTATATATATATAAATAATCAATAATATATTATACTTAAATATATATATATTTTTGCCAATTTCAATATCGCAACAACCTCATTTTAATCCATGGTCTAGCTCCTAAGGTTGTAAATTCTTTGATTTTTCCACCCTCGGTCTGTTATTAGTGCCTCCGCTCCACTCATTATTTCTCTTTTTTTTTTTTTTCTTTCATTTCCATGAAAATTTTCACTTCATCGTCTTTCGTCATGTCTACTCCCTCGCGAGCATTCCATTTGCAACCTTTCTTCAGGAAACAATCCCGAGCTTTGTTTACCTGCCAGAGTCACGCTCACTGACCATCTGAAGACGAAGAAGGAGAGATATCTGAGAGTATGTGGAATGCTCTACCAGATCTTGCTTCCTAAAATCAGAGATGCCTGGCAACAACTAGAAACTCAACAACCCCTTAAACACGCTCAAAACCATTATTATCGACCGCTTGTCTCCCACCAAGAGGCAACAAATTGGAACTCTGCGAGGCTCTCCTGGGCACCAGAAACCCTCGGAATTATGTCAGAGGATGCTGGCTTTATGTGCTCCACTCACATCTACACGGGAAGAGGAAATAATTCGCACCCTCTTCCTCCAGAAAATGCCTGCTCGACATCACAGCGTACTGCAATCAATAAACCCGACGTTGTCCCTCACTGAGTTTGCCGCTACAGCAGACAGAATTTTGCGCCCCCCGATTGAGCCTTTGGTCCACACCTCTCACGCCATACACATTCCCCAGTACTCTACAAACACCTCCGCCACCCTTCCTCCCCCTCTTGTTCCTCAACCGCCTTCTGCCGCCTATCCAGCTCAACCTCCTTATTCTCACCCACACCACACCTTCCTACTCTCATCGTTTTCGCAGTACAACTCCTCCTTCGGCAAGCAATCTGGATACCGGTTCGTTCGAAACTGCAATCGATAAAAAAACGGCACCTTCTCTCCCTTACAGCGGCAATTAATAATAACCTTTTCGCTCTCGTGATCCCACTCCTTCCAACTTTCGTCCTTCTCTCGCGGTCCTCATTCACCTTCTGCTTCTTCCTCACGCCAGCGCCAGTATCCTCATGAGTACTGTAATATTATCACCATTAACTTTCGCATGGACCAAGAAATCAATGCCTTCACTGCCCTCTATCAGGAAATCAGCAAACCAACCAGTCGTAGGGCACGGAGATGCTGGTGCTTTTTCTTCTTCCCCTCCTACTAAGGATGTTCTTCGTATCTACGATCAGTCCACTAAACTTGCCTTCTTGATCGATTCCCGGCGCTAGCCTTTCGATTTTACCACACAACCCTTCTCAAGCCGCTATGCCTCTTTTAGGCCGTCAACATTCGCTGCTAATGCTCTTCCATTCCGGAATATGGAGGGCGTTTATGTACGTCTGGATTCTGTCTATCTGCCGCAGTTCTCCGGGGTTTTCTCCTCGCGTAAGATGACACAAGCCCAATCCTCGCGCTGACATTTTTCCCATTTCAAATTCTTATGTAACCTTAATAAAATGCGTCTTAGGAACGGGTATACATCTCTTTACTCCTCACGTCCCCTACCGTTCTTCAAGCTAAGGCATTTTCCGCTATCGCTCCGCCATCTTCGGTAGTGTCTCCTTTCCTTTCTATCCCAGGAGGACTTTCCTTCTTTATTGCACCCTTGCTCTTCAGACACCCCCTTCAGCAATTCTGTGAAAGACATCATATAAGACCACATGGCGCCACCCACCTCTCGAAGTCGCCTCTTCTCCTTATAACTCAGCCAGCCAAGCCGGTTTGAATCACATGTGCAACTTGGAATGTGCCCCTTCCAAAAGTGTTGGCGCTTCTCCGCTACCACCATGGCTTCCTTAAACAGACGGGGGATTAGGAACCCTTGGTGATATTTAGCGCTTTAAACTCCTGGCCACGATCCCCAATAGCATTAACCCCTTGCCACAACATCCAATCATTTACCTCCACTGGCCGGGCAACAACTATCATTCTTCCTCTTGGATTTAATTCGCCTATCTAGAACCCTAGATCCGGAGACTTCCAAAACAGCTTGTAATCACACCCTTGGCCCTCTTGAGTAAACGAGGATGCCATTCGTTTGAAAAATCAGCCCATCCTTCCAGAGCTTCATCATTCATCCTCCGTGGCCTTCCTTTGCTGGCAGTATTTAGATATCTTATTAGTCGCTTCCTCCTTCCTGCAGAAGCATTTATCATGTGGGTTTTCCACCTACGTGCCCGTTTTCGTAGTTGACGATGCGGGAATTCTCTCAACCTACCAACGTCGCGTATTCGGGCGGTCTTCTCTACTTTCCAGGTCAACATTCTCGCGAGACGTATTTGCCCCTCTAATGAACAGACCATGTCGCGTTCTATCTTCGCGCCTTATTCTCTTCCCCCAAAACAAAAGCACTTCGTCAATATCCTGGGAAATGATCAACTTCTACCAAGATTCTCATGCAAATCAGCGGCAGCCCTCCTAGGCCCACTGCACAGCATCATTACGTCCCGTACAGCAGCGCAGGCACAACCACTAAAGTCACTGGCTTCCGCAGCAGAGTCATGCCTTCGAGCTCAAAGAAGCCCTCAGCCATCCGCTGCTCTTTTATTCTCCACCGAATACCGCACCAGCGAGGAGTGCGGTGATGCCTCCGATTCGCTGTTGGATCAGTGCTTCAGCAGTTTCAAAAGGGTGAATGGTGCCCACTTGCCTTTCTTTTCCGCAAGCTGCAACCCGCCCGAAACAATGGTAGAGTGCTTTGGAAGGTCAGTTGCATTGCTAGACTTGCTGTTCGCAATTAGTACTATTTTGAGGACGGGATCCACATCCTGACCGACCACAAAGCGAATCACTTTTGCGAATGCTTCACGGCACGATGAACGTCACCTCTCCCCGGTGAAGCTTCGTCATCTTGGATTCGTTTTCCCATTTACGACAGAACATACGATTCACATTCCCGAGTGGATAATTTCACCGGCGGATTGCTCGTCTCTCGGATTGAAATTAACGCCTCATTTCCCCATTTCCGACATGATTAGCATCATGGACCGACTGCCAGCCGAGCAAAACAATACATCGATATCAACAGGAACTCTTCTACACAGCTGCCAGTGGCTTAATTTCCGGCATAGAAAAGCAGACTCTTTGTGACAACTTCAACAAGTCCACCCCCCCAATTCGTTTCAATCATTCTCTTTCCGAAAAGCAGTCTCTGCTTTCTCCATATCGAGCTCACTACCCCTCGCAAGCTTCAGCAAAACTAGGTACACAGCTCCGTTTTGTAGTGGCTAAGTTAACGCCGATGATAGCGAATTGGTACCGCGACCATGACATGGCTTGGTCAACGCTCTAAAGGTGCTAAAAGACACACTAAAGCTCCCTTGGCACCTTCTGCCCTGACGTCAACGTCTTGAAAGAGTTTCATCATCGACATGTTGGAACCTCTTCCACCTTCCCATAGGCATGCGATAAATTCCTCACGTATTGATTCGTTCACTCGTTGGCTGAACTATCCCTCTCTCTTATGCCACTAGCCAATCTATACTAAACGACCTTTCTGTTTATCATTGTCATCTTTCTTCGGTTTGGAATTCATCTCTCGGTCACACGGATCAGTAGTCGCCTTTTTCGAACCTTACCCTCATGGAAATTTGATGCGCTTCGTGGGTACTGAGACAAGATCCACACCACCAGCTTTCCATTCCTAAAATCATCTAACGGATTGTGAGAGGTTACCACCGTCAGACTTAAAGCCTCCTCATGGCACATCCACAACCAGAACACAGGACTGAGGCTCTTCCTTGGTTTTTATGCTGGGTTATACGCACGGGTGTAAAGAGGATTCTTTCAGTGCTTCAGCTGCAAGAACTTGTGATTATGGCTCTACACTTCGCCTCTGTGCGAGTTCTTTTCTCAAGTCTTCCCGGCCATGCTACGCAGACACCCACACTGTATTCCCACCGCTAAACACCGCCCCTCATGGAGACCTATCGACCCCCAGGCAATAAGGTGTACTTTACATATCCGTAAAGATCTCTCTTCCTTGTACCCATATTCTAGTCCGGGCAGACTACCCAACCGTATCTCCCTCCAACCCAAGTAACCGACCGCTTCCGTTATTACTTCGAAGAGAACTTCAAAGTGACAGCTTCCGTACTCGTACCGACGTATATATCGAATACGACTCGTCTCAAACCTTGCCATATTTGAGGCGAACCCTCCGAACAGTTCAAGCAATCGACTTGATCCCTAAAACCCATCCCCGTTCTCATGGACGACCCCACCTTCTTACCCTGTGCCAAGATTTCTCCCACCTCCTTTCATCTCGCTACCAACTCTTCCCTCCTTCAACTCCTACCGGATTCAACCACCTATAACACTTCTACCCTTCACCCGAGATACATACTTGCCTTTCCTCCTCCTCCTTCTTCCTCTGCGCGTCCCATCCAATCTCCACCTCCCGCACTTGTCCTCACACAGGCAGCTCTCCGCTGTTCCACTTCCTTCTCCGCACTCATCCTCTCCTTACTCGATTCTCTTCGATCTCGCGCAATCTCGCCCACACTCCTACAGGCATCAATACACCTCCACCTTTGTGCCCCAGGTTTGCAACCCCACCTTCGTCTGGAAAATTATCGCAGCCAGAGGCCGCAATTGCGCAGGCCGTCGCTTCGCATTGAAAGCAAACAATGCGACCTCAGCTCTGCAGAGGGTATAAGTTGGAACCACTCTAGTTATAACTACTCCATGCCAGAAATAAAAATAGAGATTACGCCTAAAAGCTTTAACAAAAGGCATACCAAAATTCTCGAAATAGGCTCCAGCCCACACGCTAGCATTTTCCGTTCTGAAGCTATCGTGAACATCTGAATGCGCGAAATGAAATCAGCATTTTAAAAAAAAAAAAAATAAAACAATTAACCATGATGCTAGCAATCTAGCTCCAAACAAAAATTAATAAACCCAACCAAGTAAGGAAACAGGCAAGAGTGAATTATAATAATAGTACATTAAGGCGGCCAAAAAAAAAAAAGTAAAACCAGATGTACCGACCTAAGACTGTAGGTTGGTCGAGGGACCGTAATAAAGTTCGCCAGAGAGTATCAGCAAATCGCTAGAGTTGCACCTGATAGAAAGCTCTTTGACACAAGCAATAAAATTAACATAATAAGGTGTTCACTGCAATTGCCAGGTGTAAAAATTCGCATAAGCTAGAGTAAGCGTTTGAAGACAATTAGCCAAACTTAGGAGATAGAGGCTAGAGTAAGGAGAAAACTAGGTGAAAAGATGTAAGAAGTTGAATGTAATCTCTTAAAGTATAATGTGGGAAGATCAACAGCTTTGAATAGGCCGTTAATTCCGCCACAATCTAACCTAAACGTGCAATCGCCTCCATAGCAGGCTTGGAGAGCGCAAGCCCGTCAATCCCAGTAGCGGCAAGTGAACAGCCCAAAACCATAAATGTTATATTATCGAGAACATTTTTAATCATTAATTATAGCATTGCAATATAGTTAAATAGAAGTCCGCATAGATCGTATTTACTATTCCTAACCCTACGCGGCATGCACCTACAGTTAGCATTGAAGAAGCAAGCTGCACCCGGTAATAGTAGCGCGAGTACAGCCAAAAATGTTAGGACTAGAAAAACTTATATTAAAATATAATTTCGAGCATCAATAAGAAACATAGAAGTCCAATAATCGGTAGACTATTCTAACCCACTAGACGGGCATGCATCCTCATCCCATAGCAGTTTAAATGAGAGGCCAACGTCCCTGGCAATTACGCGAGGAAACTCTTATCATAATAGTAGCGCAAGAGTGAACAGCCCAAATCCTCTACTCTCTCTCTCATCTCATTCTCTCTCTCTCTCTCTCTCTCTTCCATCTCTCTCTCTCTCTCTCTCTCCTGTCTCTCCTCTCCCTCTCTTCTCTCCTTCTCTCTCTGTCTCCTCTCTCTCTCTCTCTCTCTCTTCATTTCTCCTCTCTCTTCTTCTCTCTCTCTCTCTCACTCATCTCTAGTCACAAAAGTACAACATCATAAGGCAATTTTTAAGTATATAAGTCTGTATCGATTACTCATATCAATTAATGTAATGCTTCTTCATGCGAATTATATCGGGAGGATCCTTTCACCTAAGCGCTGTGATAATCAATATACATAAAACAGCTCCTCCCAACTAGATAATCTATTTGAACTTTGAACTACATATACAAATGTATGCTGCTTTCATCGCAATGCATATATCAGGAGATCCCTTTCCTGCCTTGTATGATACATTAAAACAATGCTCTCCCTAAACTAAAATCATTTACTACTATGTCTACATAGGCTTCAGTTCTGTACGAAATATCTTCCCGCAGAAAGATAATATCATATGTGGGAATAGTAACACTAGGATTACCCTGTCCTAATCCTTGTGTTTTTGTTTTCATTTTAGTACAGGGGGTCCAAACCTACTATTGTAACTAGCTGTCAATAAATAAAAAACTTTGTAAAAAATCAAACTTCTCAATTCAAACCTTAAAGAACGGATCCAAGCATTTAGCAGTGTCAATATAAACCAGTAGAGAATTTTTGCGACTTGTAATTTTTAATGGGGAACCCATAACTTTTCAAATTTAATATGAATTATTCAGTTAAGGAGACTTTCTTCACGTGGGCCGGGTGGAAGAGAGGAATCTTTGTAAAACCTATTTACATTTGATTAATTAAATCATTTTCATATCATTAATATCACTTTTATCCACACATTTCCATATCTATTTTGATAATAGGAGCATTCCCTGATACATACCCAGAGAATATTATTAATAATTACTTATCCTCGTTCATTAAACATTTCTAAAATTATATAAATCATCTCAAACAACATTTAATAATTCACCTTAATAGAGAAGTATAAAGAAAGCGCGGAAGGAGACTAGGAGAAAGAGTTAAATTATAAAATTAAATATCATTTGTTATGGGCCACTGCATTCAGAACATTCCTATTGAATGACTAAGCACAAGAAAGAACCATTGACATCAATTATATAATTTGACCCTAAAATCTAGGATAAATATATATTCAGTAAAAAAAAATCATCATCCTAAAATTCATCAATAACATCTCAGATTAAAAAACATAATTCATAGTCCCCTTCCCAGCAGTAATTTCGTTTTTTATATGACAATCAAAAAATGTTAATCTGATCTCATTAGCACCTGTAAGAAGCCAATAGGTCCTTTCCTTTTTCTCTGCTGCAAAGCCTTTAAAAATAAAAACGACTCCTTGTATCTAACAGAAATAATGCTTTGAATAGCTCATGAATATACGAAGAGACAATTAATGCAATAATTTTTACATCGTTTACACTATTAAAACTTTGGGAGCACTGACCCACTTGCAAGAGAATCGCATTTTCAACCCGCACTCATATTTTGGCTTCGGAACTAAAGTTCCAGTCCCAATAACTGACTTTTGCTACCTTGATAAATGGCATTATCCTTACCCTAACACTATTAGTCGAGGAATTCAAATTTTCTCTATACCAAGATTCATTTCCTCAAACTGAGAGGAAGCTCTCTCGAATAAAACCAGAATGTTTATATCCATTAGTTCATTGTCACTTGAATAACATTCACCTGATATTATTTTTATTAGCATGCAAAATTGTAATCAACATTACTATATGTCTTATATTATTATTCGATTTTGTGGGTAGCTTTCCTCCTAATACAAGCTCTATATTGTTAAAACTACTTGTCGTACTTCAGAATTTTCAGTTACTACAGATTAAAACACCACTTTCTTAAGGTGAAATCCACCCGTATACTTAGTTTCCCTCTAAAGGTAGGAAGTAGTCCAGCATGTTTTGATGGCGTTGGCACCAAATGAGCCATTTGCCAATTCCATCCTTTCTAAATCCTAAGTCCGACACGTTAGAACGACCTCCTGGTCCAGCCAAGAGACACCTCTGTCCAATCAATTATTCTATTACAACATCTAGAATCTAATTAGTTACTTGATACTGATAGACGTGCTTTAATTCAGACTTTTTTTCCGGGGGGGATTTACACTATACCACATTTTAACATATTATATAATATATATATTATATTATAAATATATATATATTATAATATAATAATAAATATAGATATAATATATAATATATATAATATAATATAAATATCTATATATAATTAATAATATCATAAATATAATATATATATATATAATATAATAATATATTGGTGATGTGTAGTTCAGGGTTGGATTTTTTGGATATTTCTGAGAAAAAAAATCATATTTGATTTTTTTATTTCTTGATTTTTTGAGCAATCGTGACTCAAAAAATAATTGTTAAATGTAAACCAAAAATTTTGTCGATAGATGCCGATGAAAATTCATCAACAGTTGTATTCAATCCCAGCCCTGGACGAACACTTCAAGAAATAGGGCATTATAGTCAATAAACAATGAAAACGCAATCACTAAAGAGTTTATTGTAATACATGAAAATATATTACATCAGAAATAAAAGGAACATGTTTGAAACATGATCTTCTGTTACTATTTTATAATGTAGAGATTTGAAACTGTGTAGGATTGCAATTATGATATTAATCTAATTCGTTGTTTTTATAAATTTAACACACTTAATTATCTAAAAAAATTAAAATATATATAATAAAAGCAAAAAATCAAAATAAGCAAAAATCATATTATTGGGAGCAAAAATCAAGTAAAAATCAGTTAAAAAATCAATTGATTTTTTCCTTCTTGATTAATATATAAGTATATTATATAATTATATATATATATATATATATATATAATATTATAAATATAATATATATAATATATATATATATATTATATCAATAATATAATATATAGTTATAAATATATTATATATATAGATTATATATTATATATACTATATATATATTATATATAATATTATATATAACTATACAATTATAACATATATATATATATATAAATATACCTAAAATATATTATACTATAATAATATATATATATATATAAAAATAACTACTATATATAATATTATATATAATAATAAATATATATATAGTATAATATATATATATATATATATAATATATATGGACATTATATAAGATTTAACTCCGTATACTGAGGGAAATTTTCGATAGAAAAACAAACGAATTCGGCCTTTTCTTATGCTCAATATTTGTTGCAAATTACTTTACTTTCATTTTTAATTAAGAATATGATAATTTTCATATTTTTATACTTATATATTATATATTATTATTACTATTATCTATTACTTAATATATATTATTTAAATTATATTAATATTATTATGATTACTTATTAATTATTATTAATTATTATTATATTATCTATAATTATTATTATTATATATTATTATATTATTATATTTGTATATTCAATAGAATTTATTTTTTTTCATTCTTTATTTTATTATTGGATTCATTAACTACTTATTGATAATTATGATGTAATTAAAAAAAACTCCCCCCCGGACCCGCGAGGCTTCGAGTCGGCACCCCGCTCTCGGGCGCGGGGGGGAATATAATAGAGGGCAAGCCCCACCCCGGCAATTCAAAACATAAAATAAAAAATATCAAATAATCAATTTATATGTCAAGGTTTTCTACAAACTTACGTATACATTCATCAAATTTAACATGAAAATAAATAGCCGAAGGCACGCCAAGCTATCACTTTTCTAAATACTTATAGGTGTAAGCACAAAAAAATACTATGTCAATTTCTTTTTATTTTTTTAATAATTAATAAATAACATTTAAAATCCAGTATTTACTAATGTAAAACCCAAATCATTGAAATACAGTTACATTATATATATACTACATATATGGTATATCTTATATAGCATATATATATATATATATATAATATATAATTATAATATAATATAATATATAATATATATAGATATATATATATATATATATATTTTATACATATATATATAATATATAATATATATATATATATAAATAATAACCATATAGCTTTACATAACAATTATACTCATATTTTAATAAGTAGAAGCTCCTGTCTTTTTGGAAGCAATTGTTAATCACTTGATCAATAAAATCTCATGTTGGTCCTTCATCACCTTCAATGCACTTAACACAGAATGTAACAGTTTCATTGTCCCAACATATTCCTGCTTTCACTATCCATTCATGTGCTGAAAAATCGCTCCACACTGCAGTTAAATAGTAACACAAAACATTCAGCAATTTTTTTTAAGATTTCATATCCAATATCAGCTTTAAAATAAAAAACACATCTGTACTAGGGTATCGTTTAACTTATTCGGGCAAAGAAATGTGTGAAAAATTTTAATCAGACAAACAGCATCCAATTCATAATTCCCAACAATGGCAAAATTCTTACATTCATTTTCATTCATTTGAACAACGCTTGAAGATTTCAAAAATATGAACACAACATTGCGTATTAATCAACTTTATCATTAAATCTTTGTTTCATTTCGTTTACTACTTCTTTCACAAATCCTCTTGCAATTTAAACAAATTTCTGGTATAGTAAAACTTACTTGATTTAAATTCTGAAACATGAATTCTCAAAGCCTTTAATTTGCATATCAGTTCATATCTCTATTCAAAATATCTCTCTCCTGATTT
>JABUQX010023619.1:0-2500 GCA_015478945.1 Trachelipus rathkii
CTACAACTCACTCATCCACATTGCACATTCCATTCCTAATTCCTCTCATTATCCTATTCTCCTACAGCCAACACAAACACATTTCACACCAAACCACACCACTAATTTCACTATCGTTTCCTTATCCATCTTTGTTTCAGTCCACAGCGACGGCAAATACAATTGCCCTTTCTAAATACATCTCATCACCCTCATCGTTCCTCATTTGGCTCTTGAACTATTTATATCTCTGCACCATTCATCATACAGGAATGACCTCGATTTCATACCATTTATCGCCGAAGGATAGAAGGCGCTTACTGCGATCACGACCTTCTCCGAGGCAATCGTAGTTGTCTTCGCTGGCAAAAAAGCAGATGTAGTAAGGTAGCTAGAACGGTAGGATCAATTCAAGAATCTACCATCCTCCTTAGTGGCTTTACGACACGTTACAGGACACTTAACGATGTGGGCAAATTTCTCCCAGAAACGTTGGATATAAGGGATAGGGAATTGTTGGATAAACAGCATACTTGTTGTCCCTTATCGAAGAGGGGTTGGCATATAAGTATGTGTATATGATATGTTGTCCGGAGGATGAGGGTGGATATGAACGCATAACAGAACGTTTTCGAACGCATTAGGACCACTGGAATGTCATACATCATAAGCAAATGGGTATTATATAATGATTGTATTTTATTATAATATATTAATTAGATAAATATTACTACATATATATATAATAAATTATAAAATATCTTAATTATGATTATATATATGAGGAAAACTTTCAATAAATCTAAGTCTACATCGAATGTATATACTTATGAGACCTATCACTATAATAAGTATACGCACACCTATACATATATAAGTATTAGTATAATTATAGACTTATATGACTCATTCCTCACTCCCACTCAAAATATATCTATAGATATAATACTATATTATATAATATATATATATTAGCTAATATTTATTCATAACCCCTCACACGACTACCCACTAATTAATAACTTACTTATGGCTACGCAGAAAATAGGAAGAATCAAAGTCAATATTACTAATATTTTGTGAATATATTTCTAATTAAATAACCGAATAATCTAACAGCAGACACATGTGATCAATACAACTTCCCTCTATCATACTGTTAACCAACTTTTCATCTTCTTTGTGTCTCTATACGATAGTTAATTTAAATGCTGATCTTGTATACGTCGCATATATCTAATATATAAGTAATAATATCATTACCTGATCCTTTATATATGCGATGTATATATAACTTATTTTATTATATCCAAGATTTTTTAATAAATATTCACTTATAATATTTAAATTATTATTATTTATTAATTTATTATTGAGTATATTTTATATAAGTAATATATTTATAAAACGCTTTTTCGGAGTCTTTCTCTTAATATTTGTTCAATTAATGGCCAAAATAATCCGAGCCGAAATTTTGCCGAGATCGAACGTATGATATCTGACGATTTAAAAAAAATTTATGCCGATTTTTGCCAGATGACGATGACGATGAAACGAATTAATAGTTTACCCCAAAAACTAAACTTATATATCGCATATATATATATATATATATATATATATACTATATTATATACTTTATAACATAAAAGTTTTAAAACATCAGCTATATTATAATATATATATAGGAAATTATTACAAAAGTTAATCTTTATAAATTTTCATATTTTATATACTAATATATTATATATCTTTAGATATTTGCTCGTATATATCTACTATATATATATATATATATAATATATATATATATTATATATATATATATATAATATATATATATATATATATAATATATATTCATATATATATATATATATATATATATATATATATTCAGTGCTGGACGATTAATCGTCCAATCGCATCGTCCAATGGCCCAAAATACGGCAATATTTTTTTTCACAAGCCCTGAATCGTCCCATCGTCATCGTCATCGTCAAATTCCGCCGATTATTTTGCCGATTAATTGAGAACAAATATTAAGAATTTTTGATAATATTAAAACTCAATATAATAATAATAATATAATCAATAAATAATAATAATAACTAAATATAATTCAATAATAATAATAATAAATAAAATAATAATAATAATAATAATAATATAACAATAGATAAATAATAGTAAAATAATAATAATAAATACTAACTTAATATTTTTATAGCTATAGTTATTCATATAAATTATATATAATCACCATATATTTAATATATATATATGCTGAGATAATATACTAAGACCAGTATGAGATTATAATCATTATAGATACACTAATTGGATAATATATATATAATCTATATAATAATATATACTATATATAAAATAAGTCATATGATAGGTTTAATCATTTCCCTATCGCCTTATGGTCTTATGTATGAATTCCAGGTGCTCATAAATGGTTCCGCCTTTCCTGTATGCCCGTTCATATCCACACTCATCCTCCAGACAATTATCA
>JABUQX010023619.1:15000-16997 GCA_015478945.1 Trachelipus rathkii
ATTTTATTAAGACCACTCGCAGCATCTGCTGTTTTGTCTATTATGTACGGATTATCCATATCAGTACATTTACACTTAGCCTTTATCCATGTTTCTATACACTCGATGATCTTGCTGAATTCTTCTACAGATACGAATAAAGCACGATCGATTGTCTTGTAAGCTGGAACACAGACGATGAATCGCTCGCCGTTAGGATTACGACTAAATATTGTAGTAATGGGACACTTGCGATGACGTATGGTTTTTGTAAATATATCATCAACGAGTTTAGAGGCTGAGATTGACGACATGGTTAAGGCACAGTGAGAATTGGCTTACTGAAGAAACATATAATCACCAACGCATTGGTGGAATTTATCTCTTAAGAAATTAAATAAGATTACGACTAACACAACAAACATCCGCATTATAGGCCTATATCACTGACTTTACACTCGGAACATGATAACAACCCTGAGACCACGAAGTTGTAATAATAATAATGTCATAAATATGAATTCCGAGAAACTTAAACTAGGGATATATATATATATATATATATATATATATATATATATATATATATATATATATATATATATATATATATATATATATATATATATATATATATATATATATATATATATATATACTCAGAGTACCCAAAGGGTGTAAGCGGTAAGGGCACAGCCCCATGGGCTCTACCCTTATGTATCCGCTTACACCCCTCGTTTGGGGTACCCCGTGATGGATCTTCAGGCATCTCTCTGAATGATCTCAAATTAGGGGGTACGTCACTGAAAATTGTTCGGTAATATTGCGCCTGCGGGCGCTCGCTCCTCGCTCTCTTGACTCAGAACCTCTTCTGGAGCCTGACTTCCGGTACGGCTCTGACTCAGGATCCAGAATTCCAGTCTGGCTCCGACTCAGGCTCCAGAATCAGAGCATACGATGACTCATTTTCTTCTTCATCGTCTTCTTCAGCTATCTATGTTTCGGAACCTCTTATCAAACAATCCTTCGCTGATACGAATTATTGATTAGTTTTAATCTGGCTTCAGTGATTCGAGGTTGCTCTGTGGAAAACTTTTATTAAAATTTTACAATTTAAACCCTTGTTTAAAACATGTAATGTGCGAATATAAATGTCTACGATTGAATAGAAACGGTGTGATATATTTAATAGTAATAAGTTTCTACTACTACTGCTACTACTACTACTCTACTACTACTACCAGCTTTATAAATATTATACGAGTGAGGTTATGATGTATTCTTCTTATTATTATTCTTCTTAACCTTCTTCTTATTCTTCTTATTCTTCTTCTTATTCTTCTTCTTCTTTAGCTATCTTTGTATATGTACAACGCTATAACTGTTATACGAGTGAGGTCATGGTGTATTCTTCTTCTTCTTCTTCTTCTTCTTCTTCTTCTTCTTCTTCTTCTTCTTCTTCTTCTTCTTCTTCTTCTTCTTCTTCTTCGCCTTTAGCTATCTTAGTACATATACCGCTTATCATATAATCCTTCACTGTGATTCTACTACTACTACTACTACTACTACTACTACTACTACTACTACTACGGCTACCAGTGTTATAACTATTTTACGCTTGAGGTCATGATGTATTCTTTTTCTTCTTATTCTTCTTATTCTTCTTCTTCTTATTCTTCTTCTTCTTTAGCTATCTTTGTATATGTACATCTTATCATACAATCCTTCGCTGATATGAGTTAATATTAGTTTTAATCTATTTTTCACCCATGCGATGCTGTGTAATGGAAAACTTTAAACAAATTATTTAATTGTAATATATAATAGTTTATGTGCAGTATATAGATGCCAAAATACTACTACTATTACCACTACTACTAACTGAACGAAGCTGTATCCTGATGGTAGATTGTAAGCATCTTCATTATTATTATTATTATTATTATTATTATTATTATTATTATTATTATTATTATTATTATTATTATTATTATTATTATTATTATTATTATTACCAA
>JABUQX010023620.1:0-2500 GCA_015478945.1 Trachelipus rathkii
GAGATATAGAGGTGGGCAGCTGATTCTTCACATATTAAAATCAAATAGTGAAACATATAATTAAAACATAGGAAGCACTTAATGTAACACGTAGAAATGTAGTTCCCTGAACAGTTTCTTTTCAAATATTTATGCAATATAAAATTAATGTTTGCAACATGATGCCAACCTATAGTGCTGCATGACAGGCGGTGAGTTGCTAGGTAAGTTTATTTTTATTGTACATGTCAAGCACAATAAGTGTGTGCATCATGGTGCCAACATTAAATTCGTAAATGATGTACTTTATTTAACAAAGAAAACTGTTCAGGACCTAATTTGCAATCAGCTGTACATAAGAACTTAAAATGGAGAAAAATAACTAAACAAACGCCTAGTGTATGAGCACTAAAACAATTGGAGCTTCGGTCAAAACACATGCTATTACCAGAAAGTCTAATATATATATATAGAGTATAGCATATTATAGTATAAGTATATATTATAGTAATGATATATATATATATATATATATATATATATATATATATATATATATATATATTTCAAATATATATATTCAATAATTAATATATATATATATATATATATAAAATATTATATAGTATATATAGTAATAATGATAATATAGTATATAACTATAGTATATATAGTATATGGTATATATATATTACATATATATATATTTATATATATATATATATATATAATTATATATATAGATATTATATATGATATATATATATATATATTAGTATTGCTAAGTTATATATATATATAAATATATATATATATATATATATATAGTGTATAGTATATATATATATATATATAATATAATAGTATATAGGTATAGATGATAGTATAATATATAAATATATGATAGGTGATACTATTTATATAATATAATATATATATCAATATATATAATATACGTAGTATATATGAAGTATATATATATATAGTATATATATATACATATATAGTATATGACTATATTATATATAATAGTATAGTAGTCATATAGTATTATATAATATTATATTAGTACTATATATATGATATACTATATATTATATAGTATACATATATATATATATATATTATATATATAAAATATATATATATTATTATATATATAATATATATATATATATAATAATATTATAGTATATACCATATATATAGTATATATATATTATAGGTATATATGATCTATATATATATTATAGTATATATACATATATAGTATATATATAAGTATACTATATATATAATAAGATCAACTGTATATATCTTTATAATTTATATATTACTATTATACTAGTGATATATATATATATAATATATATATAGTATATATATATATATATTATATAATAATATATATTTATATAGTTATAGGAGCTAATACATATATATAACATATAGGTTATATATACTAATCATATAATATATATATATATATATATATATATATATATATAGATATATATATATATATATAATTTATTATAACGTTTACATATAATAGTTATTTAGTTATGTATATTAATATAATATACTATATAGGTGATATTGTATATTAGTACCGCAGAGTTCATAAGAGGTATATTAGTATATATATATACTATATAGTATATTCATAATCTATATATGTAGTTATTATATATATATATCATATATATACTATATATGATAGTATACATATATATATAGGTATAGTATGATATAGTATATTATTATATAGTATATAACGAGTTATATATAAATATAAATATATATATATATACTATGTATATATGATACATATATATATAAGAATAAATATATATATATATATAGTTATTATATACTAGTAATATAAAAAATTATATATATATAATAGTATATAGTAAGAATCGTTATATTCATATATGATAACTATTTATATACTAATATTAGTCCAATTAACTCGGATTAAGGCTAATGTGGTAATCAATAAATAAATACTATTATATTAACCATGATGTAAAACATTATATATAAAGTCATTATATATATAGGCCTATATGCAGTATGTATATAATAAGTCAACTAAAGAGCTATGACGTGAGGATTCTGTGATCGATAGCGAGATTATACTGAATGTATAATATCATATAGTATATATTATAGAGATTATAGTAATATATTGTATATTATATATATGAGTAAATATGCGCTATATATAATACGACCGTGAAAGAGGATAGAGTAGCGAGACTAAGTATTGTGAGATATAAATCTCTGTATATAGTTTTGACCTCACTCACCTACGTAATAAGGGGATAGGAGATGGGAGTATATATATAGGTTGATAATGGTTAGGTGTGTGAAAGGCTACGATATGATATATTATATAGTAACTATATTAATAAATGTATATATATAATCTTTATATAGTGTATATTATATATATAGAATAGGCGTGAGGTATTAATTACTAGTTATATATATTTATATATTTATGAATATATAT
>JABUQX010023620.1:12500-15000 GCA_015478945.1 Trachelipus rathkii
GTTTTCTTTCAGACCCCTCCCTTTTACCATACCCTGCAATATCTCTCCACCACTCCCTCTCAAACTCTCTTCAGACTCGCCGCACAGAACCAAATCATCCGCATACAGTAGGTGGCACCCTCCACTTCCTCTCCATTCCTCCATCATTCTAAGCACCATTCCTGCCATCCCCAGCCTCGACATTCTTCCATAACTCCATCCATATACACATTGAATAACCAAGGAAGACATAACACAACCATGTCTCACTCCGCTATTAATGCTAAACCAATCACCATTGACACCATTTATTCTTACATCACGCCTTCACTATCGTCATACATACTTTTGAATTCCATTCAGAAGGCCTACCACCAAACCCATATATCACTAATACCTCCCATAAAGCTTCCCTATTAATCCTATTATACGCCTGTTGTAAATCCATAAACCTAAATATAATTTATTCTTCTTCTCCTCATTTTCTTCAATCATTTTGTTTCATGTAAGATTTTAATCCACACACCCTCAACGCACTCCTAAAAGCACCTTGTTCTTCACCAATCATCCCCCCTCAATCACTCCGACGACTCTTTCGACCAAAATACAGCATATATCTCTCCTACAACACTCAATAAACTATTCCCCTAATAATTTCTACAGTTCCCCTTTTCTCCCTTACCCTTTATACAAAGGTACTATTACCGCTCTTCCTTCCAATCCCTTGGAACCTATACTTCCATATAACCGCTTTTTATTACACAACTTCCAAATCCAATCAATCACCATCTTCGCCTCGCTCTTGATCATTTCAACTAGTAATTTCAATCTATAGCCTCAGATTTACCATTGCTTTCAACTTTCCTGACCTACCCATTACCTCCCTTACTAATACCATCATCCCAAAATACCTATTTCTTCTTAGCACCATCAAAACCAAACACATTCACTAACACCTCATCATTACTGTTAATATTGTGCAGATTTCCGAAGTGTTCTTTCCACACTCCCCTCACATCCATTTCATCAGGTACAAAAGCACCATCCCTATTCATTATTCTAAGCAGATTCCCCTTATTCTCATTCTTAAACCTTTCGCGCTTCCTTCCAGAAGAGCTTCCTATTTCCTTGTATGTCCTCATTCATACTCCTTCCAAACTGTTCAATTACCTCTTGTTTTCTCCTACGTATACACCTTTTAGTATTTCTTTTTCCTCCTTATATAATTTCCAAGCATCCTTTTCTTTTGAAACTTCATCATTTTGCTTTTATACATTTCAACACGCTCTTTTTTAACCTTTGAACCGCTTTCATCACCCTCTTCAATTCCACCATTTCGCTGTTAACATCTTACTCCTACTTTAGCACATCCCAACTTCCTTTGGCAGAACTACTAACAATTGCTCCCTTCATTTGCCCCCAGATTTGTTCGTATCAACTTGTTCACATTCAATCGATTACTAGAGAGCGCTCTTACATACTTATCCTTATTCCTTGCTCACTTAACTTCTCAACATCTTACATTTTTACTACTTCCTTTCATATCAACCTTCCTCTCCATCTCAAAGCCCACCAGCTAACTAATTTTACATAGAACAAACATAACGATTCCGATATCCATTCTAAACCCCCTCACTGAATTTAACATCCAACACATACTTCAACATTCTCCTTCTTCAGCCAACATCAAAATCAATCAATACTTTTCCTTCGATCCAATCTCTACCCTACACACCAACTCTAAGTATACTTGATGAAATACTCTTGTGTTTTGTAAAGAAAGTATTAATTACACACATACCTCTCTTCTCACTAGAAATCAATCACCTTCCTAACCATTCTCATTTTCTTCCCCTATCCTCCCAAAACCACCTGTTATATCATCCCTTTTTTGATCACCTATCCACAGCATTTCAGGTCCCCCAATCTACTATCAATCAGGGGGGGGGGGCTGAAGCTCCTACTCACGCCCACCAAAACATCATTCAAATTATCACCAAAAAATCGTACTCTTTCAAAACGTTTCCTCAGAGTAGACCATAACGCTCACAACCACACATCCACCTTGACCTTTTCCAAACTTAATTTAACCATTAGAATTCATAGGACTTACACACATCAAAGTCTACCATAGCTTTGTACCACAGGTCACCCATCAAAATTGCAACTCCTTCTCTCCTCTCTCATTCTCCTTCCACACCACAACCACACATTCTACATCAACCACTTTAATTTCACCTTTCCTTTCATCTTTTGTTTCATCACAGCGAGAAGATCAAATTGCCCCTTTCTAAATACATCCATCCCCTCTCTCCTCTTCTCCTCACATTTATTCCTCTTGACATTCCATGTACCCATACGATTACAATACAATTTCGCAAAGTTAGAAGAGGTTCGTTTAACGGCGATCTAACGACCATACTCCGAGGCATGCATCGCAAAATTCCTAGCAAGAAGATATGTACAGGGCAGCCAACCCATACTACCACCGCCCCTTAGTCGACTTTCTACGACACGCAGG
>JABUQX010023620.1:30000-32500 GCA_015478945.1 Trachelipus rathkii
AACTAAAATTAAAAACAAAGTTTAAAGCTAAATTTACATAATATATAATAATATGCATAATATACAGGAATGAAAAACAAGAATAAATAAATAAATAAAAAAAATTAAAAATAAAAAAATATAAAAAAAATATAATAAAAATAAAAAATAATAAATAAAATTAAAAATAGTGACAAAAATGTAAACTATATACTACTATAGTAAATGGTGAGACACGCAAAGAGGGAACAAGTTAAAAGGCAAAATGGTAAATGACAAGTGACACGCAGGAGGGAATGAGTTACAAACAAAATAATCCGATAGTGAATACACCAAAAAATGAAAAACTATAAAATAAAAATGGAAAATGAAAAATAAAGATGACAAAACATAAATACAAAAAAGTACAAAAAATTCTAATAATAATGTTAAGAGGACCCACCGACACTTCCACACACACACGAGAAGAAGCAAGATATACGTGATGAGCACAGAAATTTGAACTTAGGTAATTGGGTGGTTGGTTGTTACAGATTTGATATACATATAATTTAGATTGTGTGAAGTTGAGTAGAGCTTGAAGTGATATTAAGGGATGGACGGAGATTGTGTATGAACAAAGACTCGATGATACGGCCCTCTTTTATGGACTTAAAGGGTTTCAAAACTGAGAAGTTACAGTCTAGGATGGGGTGATCATGCTGGAATGCATGATCTCGAATAGCGGATGTTTCCGGGTTGGTGTATGGAAAACCTGTTCTGAATGAGACACCCTTATGCTTCGAGATTCTGATCAATAATTGAAGGGAAGTTTCCCCTATGTAGCAGGCGTGACAGTCTGCACACTGGTCATTAACGCAATTTAGCCTTTTAGCTAATCTCATCTTTTTGTGTGTCTCTAAACATTACTATAGTAAATATAGTTTATATTTTTGCCACTATGTTTAATTTTATTTTTTATTATATATATGTTTTTTATACTTTTGATTTATTTATTTATTTATTTATTTTTCTTTGTTTTTCATTCTTGTATATTGTATATTATTATTATATGTAACTTAGCTTTAAACTTTGTTTGTTTTTAATTTTAGTTCACTGAAGATGGATTAATGTAATCCGAAACGTCTGTAATAAAATTGAGGATGTGATTGTCTTATCATTGAATATTCATGACTGGGGTTTTGGTAGCAGTATTCGATTATATATATATATATATATATATATATATATATATATTATTACATATATATATATATATGATATAGATAGAGTAAATATATATATATATATATATTATATATATATATTGAGTATATATATATATATATATATAGTAGTATATATATATATATATATGCTATATATATACCGTATATATATATATATATATATATATATATAAAATATATATATATATATATATATATATATATATATATATATATATATATATATATATATATATATATATATAGTTGTCTGTGTGTTTTGTGAATGTGAAAATGCGAGTCAAGTGTTACTCCGAGGGATTTTGGAGAGAGTTTGTTAAAGGCATAGCAATGTTCTTATAAGACCTGTGTGTATGCCAAGTTATGGTTGATATATATATATTATTATTATTATATGAGAGTATAGAGATATATATATATATATATATATATATATATATATATATATATATATATATATATATATATATATATATATATTAGGAGCTTAGAAAAGATCTTGCAAAAATACCGTATCTGCTTCCGATGCCATTCACAGATTTCGAGAACTTCTAAAATTGCCGATTCTTCCGATTCTCTCGATGCCGATTCCTATTCATCACCCTATGCCAAAATAATTTTCCATTACGATTCTCAAATGACGATTCCTAAATATATATATAGTTATTGTTATATATATATATTTATATATCTATATATATATATATATATATATATATGTAACATACCAGATCGATATGGAAAGAGTATATATATATATATATGTATATATGTATATATATATATATTTCATATATACAGCAGTTATATATATATATATATGTTGGGTTTATATATATATATGTCTATTTTTATATATATATATATATATATATATATATATATATATATATATATATATATATGGTTTATTATTCAACCCAGTGTGACCGCTTCTCTGTGGGCCGTGGTGGGTCCTGTATCATTACTCATATATATATATATATATATATATATATATATATAAGTATATATATATATATATATATATATATATATATATATATATATATATATATATATATATAATTCAATAGAAGGTACTAAAATTGGTAGTAATTTAAAACCTTTGCCCGAGTGATGGGAAGAGACTTTGATTTGAAAGGTTAAATACAATAATTTGGTGTTCCTTTGAAGAAGAGAAAAAATTAAAAAGGCTTTTTCTGTTAGGCCTACATAAAGCCTCCCGCCTCCCTGGACCCACTGTCAATCAAACCCTCACCGTCCATTCAAAATCCTTTTGAAACAATTAC
>JABUQX010023621.1:0-20000 GCA_015478945.1 Trachelipus rathkii
TTATTGTCTATGAGTTATTCAATCTAAACACTCTTCTGTTATAGTATCAGGAGCATAATATTCTGAGGGGTAAGTCAATCAGTAAAAGAACCATTTGTAATAGCTCACGTCTTCTATCCTTACTAAATGATACTCCTCCGAAATATAACTGCTGAATCAACAGATCTCTAACTTAGATAATAGAGTCAATACCCCAGAGCCTCCCCAGCCTCCCCAGCCTCCCACTAGAATCAGGGTTTGCGTAACGCGGTAGACCGCAGACGGAGGCGTAGCGTTGATTTTATCTGTTCCATGCTGATTTTAACTTAATTTTGCTTAGAATAGAACAAGAATTTCATGCATAATAATATTGGTTCTCAAATGTATCCTTTTCTATACGTAAATAAAAAAGTTTTATTGGCAAGGTTGTATTTAAAGTAAATTAAGTTTTTTTTAAAAAAGCAAATAAATATTATATAAGAAATAAAATTAAAAATAAAATAAAAGTTTTTTAAAAACAAAAAGTTTTAAGGAAATAAAGTTAAAAGTTTTAAAAAAGTTTCTTAAACAAAGGTTTTAAAGAAAAGAAATTAAAATAAAGTAAAACAAACACAGTCGCTATACTGATTGCTAAGATGAATATTTACCATACAATAAGCTGTCTTGCCATTCTACAATTGTGAGTTTATCTGTTGCTTATTTATACTAGTGCTCGTTATAGATATAAAAACACTAACGAAAAAATTTAGTTCTTAGTATTTATTTCAACGCAGATTAAATATATTAACGATTATCTTTTTCGTTGTACTGTTATATCTCTGTTCTACAAGTAATATGTTTATAGTCTTGTTAAGAGCCGAAAAATTCTTGAGGAGTAAGATTTGTCATTATATTGTTAATCAGTATGATTAATTTATGACTACTATAAGCTGTGCTAAAACTAATCTTACATGTGCTAATGCTGGCCGAAAATAACAATGATAACTGTTTAAGATACTTTAAAGAACGGTGAATAGATTACGTTTTGTGTACAACTCGGTAGTTTACTTCTAAGACATTACTCAGTGCTTGCAAAGTATATGAACTTTTGGTAAGTTGTGATATGCTTTATTCATATCCTATACGTATGTTCAGAGCTTATTGTTAGAGCTCTCTAATTAATACGTGCTTTAGTGAATTCAGAGGTATTAGAATGTTAAGCCTTTACTTGATGTGAAATCTTTGTAATAAGTTTTAGTTTATTACAATAACCTTGCCTGATTCTAATTATATTTCGATGATTCTCAGTATTCATTAGATTACGGTCAGGATTTAAGGTTTACGTAATAACCTTTTGTTTAATAAAATATACTTACTTTGCATAAATCTATAGAAATAACTATGTGATTACGTGTGTTTAAAAAGTGTTGAGTAGAGTTTACGTTCATAGCGATATGCAATACTTAGTCACATCCTACCCCGCTTGTTAAGTATGGAATTGTTAATGTTGACGTGCTTATTCGAGTTGCCAAGTGTAGAATTGTTAAGGGTTCTGGTTCGTATTGATATACATGTATATGTTATTCTAAATCAGTTCAGACTATGATGATGATGCCTTTATTGAGAACTGTTAAAAAAGACAGTTTAGTGGTACTGAAGGTTAGCATATATCGGTGATCAGTGTGCTAATTAGGTTAGGTTATGATAAATTTTCTGTATTAATAAATATGTTCAACTTATGCGCTAAAGTCGAGATAAAAAATGAAGAGATATCTGGAATACACAAAGTGGAGTAGGCGGTTACGTTTCTATATGCAAGCGTTAGTTTACTTTCTGCTGTTAAGTATGAAAACTTTGTAAATTTTTGACTGCTTATTCGTGCATATGGTATGTTAGCTATAAACCATTTTAGTTTATATAATTTAACGTTAAATAGTATATTTAAGAGTGTATGGCTTGGTAACTTGCTAAAAACTCACTAGAGAACATAAAGTAGTTGCCAAATAATCGATATCATTCCCTTGTTTGGACAAAATTAAAGCTTTATTTGGCAGGACTTCAGGGACCTTTCAAGAAATTACCAAGGTTGTGATAATTTTTTTAAATGTATCTAATTTAATGTAAAATATCAGTGATAAGTTAGAAAAGTGTAGGTAGATTACGTTCTGCGCTCAATTTTTAGTTACTTTACTTTGTTAAGCAGGGAACTTTTGTTAATGTGTAAAACTGTTATCTTCAATGTTTAAAGATGTGTAGGTTTGTGAGTGAACATTATATTACTCGTAGTTCAGGTGATGCTAATGTTTGCTTTATTGATGTTTGAAAATTTGTTATGTACCATAATATTCATTGATTAGTATGATAGATTCTTAAAAAATATGTGTGATAAAATTTTTTTGTTAATGTTTCTATGTTAATGTAAATAGTCAGGGATATTTTTAGACAAAGTGTAAGTAGGCGTTACGTTCTGCGCTCATGTATAGTTATTTTACTGTTTGTTAAGTATGGAACCTTGTTACGTTAGCTGTTTATTCATGTTTATGATGTGTTAGGTTCATGGGAATCTACATCTATATCGATGTCTGGAGCGACTTCATGTTCTCTTTATTGATCGTGAGAAACTTGATACGTAAGCATATATTCATCGGGCAGTATAATAATCAGACAAGGTTATGATAAAATTTTGTTAAATATTACGATGTTAATGTAAAAAATATCCAGGATTGGGGAGGGAAGGGGGGAGGATGTTTGACTTACTGATTTACAGGTTTAGGGATGTAAAAACCCAAATTTTCTTAAGGTATAAATATGAAAAGCGTAAAATTTTAATTAAAACAAACTTTTAAAAAATATAAAGACAAAAATAATATGAAAGTTTTTTGCTGCATGTCATAAACCCAGAAATAGTTGATTTCAATCTAAACAATACGATCATGAGATAGTAGGAGTCATGATTATTCAGTGAGGTCTGTGGTTTGACGTAACAATGTGGAGAGCGCGAGGCCAGTGAGAGAATGGCCTCTGGAGCTCTTTGAGGCTCAGGAGGCCTGTGAGTGAGGCTGTGGAGGATCTTGTTATATGATTGTATATAAAAAAAACGTAAAATTATATCTAAAATCTACTAACAAATAAATAGGCTTAAAAAATTGGAATAAGAGATAACTAGTGAATTATATTCATTTTTTAATAATTTTTTAAAAAAAAATTTTTTAAATTTTTTAAATTTTTAAATTTTAAAACTATAGAAATTAATTCTGTTTAAACCTTTTAAAGACAAATAATATTATATTAAATTGAATTATTTATTATTTAAATTTTTTGTACTTTATACTTAATTTAGTAGATTTTTTAAATATGTGTGTGGTCTTTCTTCACTGATATCGCGAGGATTAGATCATAAGATAGCTGTTATCCAAGCTTTCCGTCGTTTTATGTCAATATTTCAGGTTTGGGGTTGAATCCCCCTCTGTGGGAGTGTACGGCTATTTAAACCCATATATGATGTGAGTACGCAAATATAGATGACAAGATTGAGGAGATATAGCACCACGAATAGTTTCAGCTTTCTAACGTCAATATTTAGAGCTAGTTTGAGCGGACCGCAGCATCCCCTCTAATTAAGGTGAGTGAATTAGAGTAATTTGATGTAAACCCGCCTCGTTAACAAGTGAAGGTTGTGTCACTATATAACACCACTCGTACAAGCCAAATTTTAACAAAATACTCACACTGCTATCAAACCCATGTAAATATATTAAACGCCATTAAAGACTGAAGCCGCCGTGCGTTAAACGAGACACTGGAGCGCTAATAAGACATACTATTTAATAATAAATTAGGACTCATTACAACATAATAAATAAATAAAATTCAACTAATAAATAATAATACTTTAAAAATAATCATAATACTAATCAATATAATAAATAAAGTATACATTTGTAATAAAATCAATAATAATATAATATTCTACAATTAATTAATAATAAGAGTATGAGATGAGAATAATAATAATATAATAATAACTAATAATAGGTATACAAATAATATAATATAATAATGAATAATACAATGAGATTCATCATAATCATAACCATAATCAATAATAATATAATACTTAAATATAATAAAAAAGTTATAAATAAAGATACCTTATTAAAAAACTTCACAGGTTGAACCAGAGTAGCCACTCAATATCGAGTTATGGAGTACCCCAGAGTCGCGCAACCAGCAGGCGAGGCGCGTGTAGGAGGCGCCTGAGGCTTGTAGCTCGTGAGTCTAGTATAGCAGTAGCCCGAGAGACCGGAGCCGGAGTCGAAGGTGCGTAAAAAACGAATTCCATACAGGAATCGTTTTTCGACTCAGATATCGGATTCTCTTCGGGAATCGGAATCTTCGTAAATGAAAAATTTTCAGACTCTACGGTCAGATATATCTAATTTTTTAGATGTGGTAGAGGCACAGAGCATCACCCACCACACTCTTACGTGTGGAGACGCAGAGGGATACGAACATCGTCTATGACGAGACTTTACGTCCATACTCAGCCTAACTCATCTTAAGAGCCTAATCTCACCCTCTTCGAGCCGCAACAAGGGCGCAGAGCGATTATTTTGGATCTACGCTCCTCGGGGGGAGGTACCTCGCTATAATACACTCCTGAGAGACTTGAAATTTACCAGCTGTTTTCGCAAGCTTAACTCCATACATAGATTATATTCCCAAGTTTCAGAACGATATCTCCTATGTCCTTTCATATCGTAAAAGAGGGTGAGTTCGATAAGAGATTCTTCTGATGTCAGCAATACTACTACAATATCTCGCTGAGCATTTTGGTTGCCTCGAGTTACAGAGGTATATTTTTATTCTGAGTGTTATAAAAGGTGTGTGTGTGGGTTGGTTTTTAGAGATTTTTCTAACATAGAATTATATCTACAGGTTATTTCTAATATAATTAATAATACCTCAGTTACTATACGGTGAATTTATATAACATAGAAAAATGGAATAATATAAATTATTTATTAAAAAAAAGAAAAAATAATTATATATAAAAAAAAAAAAAAAAAAAAAATAACAATATAATATAAAATAAAAAAAAAATATAATAATGATGGCATCTCACCAATTTTCCGAAGTATGTGTAAAAAAGTTAATATAAATTTTATTATGTTCACTGGTGAACTTTTCATTTAAGATATTAATTGTTTTTTTTTCAATGTATAATATTAAAAATAAAAAGTTATATATACAAACCGAAAAGTGTTGTGAGATAAACACATATTTTTTCTACTCACGAATGTCTTTTTGCTAACGTATGTGCAGAATTATTTACTATAATATAAAAGAGCGTGTGAGAAAACTACACAGTCATTCAATTGATAAAAAATATATATATAAGATTTTAGAACTTAGTTTTTTTTTATGATATATGTCGCTCGGATGACTATGGCAAAACACAGAGGCCCCATGTGGCCCCCTAACGAGCCTAAGCTGTGCATTAGATGTACTGTTAAATTAACCATCAGTGGATCTAAAGCGGTTAGGAAGAAACGCTATTCTTTGAGCCCTTCTTGGAGTGCTCCCAAGGATGGAGCAAGAATCACTATACACACGGCACGCTCACTCATTGCTTAACAATGTCCGTGCGCTTCACATTTCAGCACAAAACTAAAGCAACAAACTTGCCCCTAAATCTTGTCGACAGTTAAACTCAGCCAGGACCATCCCCCATACATGAATGAGAACCATCCCGCGGATTCTCCTATAGCACACGCTCTCTCTCATCTGGGAAAGAGTTTCCCTGAACTCACGATAAAGATTTGTTTGAATTCTAATGCTGGAGCAATCGGGTGCTGTAGATTTATCCATATATCCCAGACGAATCAAGATGCAACAACAACACATTACGCACCGAACTAAATGACTTTAGGTCGAGACCTCGTATTTGTGCATTATAACAATTATACCTCGTAGGATTGATGAAGGACAAGTTGATCAAAAGTTAATATTCAGTATAACATCTATGATCTATTGATTGCCTGGTCATATTTTGTCATAACAGGTAACATCACAAACTTTAATTTAATTGAAATTATGAGAGAGCGATTTTGTAAATTATTAGAACGATACACTTTACAAATGAGTTGAAACCTAATATCGTGTCATGTTTCGATATATAATAGTAGAAACCGTTGTTTCTTTTTTGTATTTTCTCGTGTTATTTAGACTATATGAGTAGTATGTTACGATCAATATCTATGTATGTATAAACAATCACTTTAAAATGATTTATCTTATTGCATAACTCAAACAAGTTTCCTCAATTCCGGTTTGCGCATGCTGTTGGAAATGAAGGAAACGCTATGAAAGTATGCACTTAATCACAAAAAATATTTGAGATGATTCTTTAATTAACAATTATATCTGAGCCACCCACATGCTATCTGTGTGCATCTAAAAGTTGTTGGACTACCTCCTTCTTAGAGCGTTCAGAAGGAGAAGGTTCACCAGCATGAGAGTATTCATTATTTGTAGCTCACGCGACAGCACGGGATATAAGCAAACATTTACGCTACGAAAACATGAGAAAAAAGAGATACATTTTACCCCCGAGTCAAAAGAGAATGTTAAAGTTTAAGCCCCTGTAATCTTAAAGACGAGTTAATTTTACCAACCCATTACATTTTAAACTTGGATTGATGAAGAATTCTGTGAAGGCCATGGAATCTGCACTAACAGAAGGAAGATGATTTAAAATATTTATGTGACTTTTTCGTGGCTCTTACCCGTCTAAAGACTCTAAAATGAACACTAGGGGAGTATGTGCTGTTTTTACGATCTATAACGCGAGAGCAGAATTGCACACTTATTCACTCACAAAACAGAGTAGTATCTATACATAAAACCCCGCTTTTGAGAGCCATTATAATATAAATATTAAAACCAAATAAACTAGAACTATCTGCATGAATTCCTTCAAAAGACGTTATAGGTTTCCCTTGAAATAACAAAGCAGAGTGAACTATAAGCGAGCGATCGTAAGTAGGAGAGGGTTTGCTAAGTTATTACAGAATTTAGGCTGCAGAATGTCAACTAAAAAGTAACTTTTACCATTCTCATTCTGCATTCTTGCCACAGCAACAAGAGCCATAAATCGTGCTCACGAGTCAGATATAGCGGATAGAACAAGTGTGAAGCTGAGATCTCCACAAAGATACCAATCATCAGTCAAATGGAGGAATCAGCGTTATCAGGGCAGAACGTGAAAGGAAAGTTATAGTATAGATTATTACTGCTGATGGTATTGCCTGAAAAGAGGACACTTCAGAACATAAAAGAAAAGTAGTTATCGAAAGTTCACACAAATTCAGGAAATTTAAGGTAAATATATATCGATTTTTATTGGTAATGCATTATACATACATGTTATTACTCGTGTATATACATAACTCTGCTAAATTTGAACATATCAGACAAACCTAACAAGCCCAATAATTCTAATTACTACTATGAGTAAAAGCCTAATAATAATAGATATATCATCTTGTTACATGACATATAGCAATATTTGGAGGTATTATACCTCAACTTTGAAAATGCACGCTCAGCTGAACTAAATACGTGATAACAAGAATTCTAAAAATCTAATTCGGAATCTGCAAGCAAAATACGTATAGATTCACCTAGTTTTTAATTTTATTTAAAAGTTTATCTGAAAATTTCAAAATATTTTTTGAACTAGTGTTTCGATTTAAATCCATACAGCCTATTATTGTCACCTCACTGCATGGACACATAAAGTACTGCAATAGTCGCATGCTTGTAAAGATATGAAAGAGACCAATATTTCTTCAAATGTTTGGAAGTCTCTACGAGTGGCGCTTTCTTACTACTGTCTTCTCACCAAACGAAACTTCAAATTTGCAAAAGAAATTGCAGATAAAGCCTCAAGAACTAGTAAGGCTATCTTAGATCAAATGGGCTTGTATGTTAGGTCATGTGCAGCTGTAAAAGGTCATTAAGGTAACTTGAGTTTTTTTTGCCAAAGAGTTACAGAATAATAACGACAAAGTAGACATTCAAGCCAAAAGAATATATTCTAGTATTTTCAAATTCAATTTTTTTGTCAATTTATTCATTTTAGAGGACGTGCTATGTATCCTTCACGTGTTGAGTCAGGGCTTACAAGCAGAAAAGCTAACTCGCGGGGGGGGGGGGGAGCGGGGGAGCCCATTGTTGGAGAAAACAATACTTTAAAAAGTAAACGAACTGAAGCTCAGTTTTCTGCTGTTTGGCACTATGTTGTACAACTCGCAGAAGCTCATGAAATTGAAGTTGAGACTCCTCAAATATCTTCCAAAAGATAAAGACAAGCCAATATATTTTCGGATTTCTTACGAACAAATCAGCATTTTCCAGAAACATCGTTCATATCATTGGAAGTGGATGGAGATCTCTTTGCCCCAGTTCGAGTAAAAGAGTATTGGTGGGTGTTCTCATATTTTCGAATTCTGGATACCGTCATTGATCATCTTAAATAAAAATTCAGCATGGAGAGTTCAGAAATGGCCGGCGCAGTTGACGAATTCATTGCATTGAACTTAGAAGAAAGTAAAGTATTTGTTCAACATTATGGCCCTTTGTTTTCTATTGATAAAAACATTTTAAAAGTAGAAATGACAGTAGCTTCGAATTGCTTAAAAACACATCCTGAAGGAAAGAAGGGCATAAGCCGAATAAAGAAAATCAGCTGTTTGGTCAAATCGGCGACGTTTCCAGAAATATACAATCGACTATTCATGTGAGTCGAGTTTCTGAATTGCCTGGGCTTGTGTAAAAATGGGACTCCTAGGGGGGTCTCCTATCAATTGATTCGCCATCTCCCTCCGACAGCCTCAGCTTTCCTTCTTGACTTATGCAACAGGATATTGGTGGAAGGCATTTTTCTTCCTATATGATTGACGGCTTACAAAGTTTCCATTCCCAAACCTGGTATAGATCTCACATTCGTGGACAACCAACGACCGATTTAATTTACCTATCACACCTACAAAGTCATAGAGAAGATGGTAGCGGCTCGCCTTCTCTACACCATTGAAGTACTCAATACATTCTCCGACTTTCAGTTTGGGTTCCAGAAGTATTGATCATCTCTGGACACCTTTTCCATTTGGAGCATAACGCCCGCGAGACTTTCTCGAAGTAAAAGATAATCCTGGCTGTATATTTGACCTAGAGAAAGCATACGACTCCACGTAGAGGATTGGGATTCTTATTCTTCAGAAATTGAACCCGCTGTGTCTTAGGGGACAGCTTTCCCCCCTCCTCCAGACCCTTTAGACTGATAGATCTTTTCATTTCGAAGGCACCTCCCTGTCAAGACATTTAATCATTAACGAGGGAGTACCGCAGGATGGTGTTTTGAGTGTACTACTTTTCGCTGCTTGACTCAACGACGTCGCTGCCAAAATCCCAGCTGCAACTCTGTTCTCCATCTACGTGGACGATCTCTTAATGTATGCTTCGGGAGCTAAACGTTTATGCCTGGAACGTCAGCTACAATTTCTCATTGATAAAGCTACACCGTGGTGTGATTAAAGGGGTTTTGATTTTCTGCTACGAAGATATCTGTATTGCTTTTAGGTATATGGGCAAGCGGGAGGAGTTGGTGTGGTTCCTCCGGTGCAAACTCTATATGGTTCACATATCAGAGTGGAGCCCCAGGTCAGATTTTTGGGAATAATAGTTGAAGATCGTCTCACTTACCTTCCTTACATTATTTACCTAAAAACCAACTGCCATCGCTTGTTATATCTTTTAATCCACCTCTCCTATACGTCGTGATGTGCAAACTGCAAAAACTCTCTACGGAGCTTGGATCGTCCCGAAGGAGAGTCTGGAGGTGACAGCCGGAGAAATGTCTCTGTCTCCATGTAGAGGGCTCCTTATGTGCTCCCTTTATATTCGACTTCAGATATCATCTCCCTCTGCTATGATTCCAGTTATTGAGAGGGTTCATCTACGTTCCATCTATTGCCATTTGCTGTGGTGATGACCTTCATCTTTGATTATTTTCGAATTCCTCTTCACTCTGTGATCCCTTTGATTAGGACGATTTATGTGCGCTTTGGCAGTATCCACCCCCTACGATGTTCCCGATGTTATTATCTCATGCTAGGGCTGCGACCCATTTGGTTCTAATGAGAGCCTCATTCATCTCCTGCCATCCGATCATGCGGAATCAATCAGTGCATTTTTATACAGATAGTTCATTGAGAAGGGAGGGGTAGGTACAGCGGCTCTCTTTCTAGACTGCTCTCTAATCCACTCTCTCCCTTAGTTCATCGATGTTCATGGCCGTATTGGTAGTGATGGCTCTAGCCATCAATAGAGTTAATAGCTCTGATGCACGAAAAACAAATGTAATCTTTTCCTATTCCAAGAGTAACATCCTTGAGCTAAAAGACTGTTCCATTAGAAAAAACCTTCTGGTTTATGTTATCCAGAAGCGTGTAAATTTTGTTGGGTCCTACCATATATGGGCATGCTAGACAACAAACAGGCTGCCAGATTAGCTTACCACACTGCTTCCTTCGATACAGCCTATATGTTATACTCTCCTGAGATCTTGTAAACAGGATGGCTTCCTGCCACTGATTACCATTCTCGTCTTCGGCAGGGATCCCTCACCCTGCTGACAGAACTACTGATCTGAAGATTATCGATGGTTTTATAGTGGTCAGAGTTTAATTTTGCTGACTCACCTGGGTATCTATCCTATACAAGATCTGAACACGTAGCTGATCATCATAGCAAGGGGGTACTAACAATAGCTAACCTTATCAAAATTAAGTGGTTTTTTGTATCTCTTTCAATTGTATCAGTTCATTCTTTCAATGGCTGTTGATGCAGACCGGTGTAAATGTATCCAGGCATCACATTTTTTCTCTGATTTCAAAGCGTACAACCGATTTGATCGCCTTGCTTATTAATATCAGATTCCCTTGCATTTTCTAGCGATTCGCGTATTTCGCTGTTTGATGCGGGCAATGCAATTGCTGATTCTAGCGATATAAATCTTCATCACAGTTCAATTCTTTTTCATTAATTGTTGTTTCGTTCCTGACATTTGGTTTTTAAAACGCCACAGTATTCCACCCAGTACCTTGTGCACAGGGCGGGCACCTCCACATAGTGATGTGCTCAAAAAACATTTTTTATTATCTATTATTAATTATTATTCATTATCATTATTATTATTATTATTATTATTTATGTTTATTATTTATTATTTTATTATTATTATTGATTTCATTATTATTATTATTATTATTATTTATTATGATGTAATAAATGTATTGAAAGTGAGGAACAATAAATTGCTTTCAAAATTGAAAAGATGTTTTAAACCCATTTCGGTTCGATAAGAAGAATTTGAAAATTAAAATAATATTATTATAATTAGTTATTATGTTATTATTTATTATTGATTATTATTATTATTTAATATTAATTTTTTATTGTTAATAATTATTGTTAAAATATTAATTAATTTAACTTATTTTGCATATTATTTATTATATTATTAAGTTAAAGCAAATGTGAAAATTATTATTTTATTATTTGATTTTATTTCATTATTATTATTATTGTAATTTATTATTATTATTATTCATATTATTATTATTATTATTATCTATTAATAATATTTTTAAATTTTTGATTTATTCTTTCTTCGGGGTATGATTTAAAATTATTATGGATTATAATTATTATTTTGGTTACGAGTTTTGTGAACAAACATAGTGGTATTATTATTATTTATTAATCCTTTTTTTTTTGGTTTTATTGTCCTAAAGCTGTTTAGATTCCTTGCAATGCAATACCAACATGGCCAATATACTTTGAGCTTCTGAATTTGGAAATTTCAGCCATTCTAAAGCCTGTCCATGCAGTGATGATCTGATATTTTTTTAGTTGTGAGTAACAATCTGGGGAGATAACTAACTGCGCAAACTTCTATTAAATAAATCCCACTAAGCGAAGAAAGTTTTACTCTTATCAAATCTGTTCCATGATACAATTTATAATCTATTACTGTTGGCGCAAACCAGGCAATTCAGCAGATTAGGAAGACCAAAATCTTGCAAATTGGTTGTCTACAACCCTGATGGTATGGTTGTTTCTTTCACATATTTGGTTTCTTATAAACATATCATTGACTAATAAATTAACATAGATTATTTTTTTTAACTAATTTTTAATTGTTAATTGATTGCTAGTCAACTCTAAGGTTCAGAGAATAAAATTAATATATATTCATAATAATGAATAATAATATATAATAAATAAACAATACAATAATATAATAAATAATAATAAAAATAATGAAATAATGTTTTATTGAACTTACAAAGACAGTGTAAGCGGGACAGAAAAACTTTTGGTCGTTGATATTTGATTCAGAATCGGGTTTGAAGTCTGTATGGAATGGAATTGAATATACTTCAATATTATTTATTATTATTATTATTATTAATATATTATTATTATATTATTATTATTATTATGTAATTATTATTATTTATTACATTTATTTATTATTAATTTATTATTATTTTATTAATTTAATTATTATTATAAATATTAAGTAATTATTATTCTTATTATAATAATAATATATTATTATTATTTATTATTATTATATTATTATTATTCATTATTATGTATTATTATTATCTAATTATTATATTATATTATTAAAATTCAAGTAATGTTTATTATTAATTATATTATCAATTAATTAGTTATTATTAATTATTATTATGTTATTATTTTATTAGATTATTATTATTATATTATTTTATTATTATTAGTATTTTAATTATTATTATTATTATTATTAATTTAATTTTATTAATTGTTATTGCAATTAGACTGGCAGATAGTAGGGAGGGTGAGAATTCCAGCCTGCTTTTCACGATTCATAATATTCCCTTCTATGTCACTAAGCCTCTCCTTTAATTTCAATGGTTTTGTTTTGTTGTTTTGAACATCAGGTGTCTAGTCAATCACCATCGCACCTAATGAAAGACGAGTAATATGGACAGTTAATAAAGGATACGAGTAGGATAAGTTCGAGTTAGATCTAAAATATGTTTTTAGGGATTCGTGACACACTGTTAAAAGGTACGTCGCCGGAGCAACCTCGTCATGACGAGGCTTCTATGTATAAGGAAATGGGTTTGCAAACTATTAACGGGAATCGACCATCTCTTATGGTAAATCCCTCCTCAAAGAAATTAACCAGCGGTACCTCTGACAGCACATTACAGTACCTCTAGATATATATGCCAGATTTCATCTGAGTGGGTAAATTGCGGGAAAGTACGCTATAAAAGAGGCTATGCAAAAAATCAATTTAACATTGTGTAGCTCCCTCACTAATTTAGTAATGAATGTGAAATTTATCATAGAAAGTCTTAATATAATATTGTTTTCGAATTTATGGTAATGTAAGGGAGAGTGTGTGTGTGTGATATCAAGTAAGACAAGGTATGTTTTCCCAGGGGATTTTACTTTAACAAACCCGATAAAATTAACTATGACTTCTTTGAGACCCTTTTGCTATCCCAAAATTATGAAATTAAATTACCTTCGTAGCTCAGTCAGAACAAACAGACTTTAGGGCACAGGAGGGTATGTCTGAGGATGGAACTGAAGTAACCACATTGTCTAACTTCAGTTCAAACAAGCTTCCACAACTGTTAGAAAAATATAAATAACATACAAACAATAAAATTCATTTAAAGAATCAAAAGGAATGGTTAAAACGCAACCTTCTTTAAAATCCTTTTATTGCTGTATTAAATGTATATACAAGCAACAAACCTGATACTGAAAAGGCTATTGTTCCTTATGAAGGGAACAGGAAACATCCAATCAGTGTTAAGAAAAAGCAATCATAAGCATGAAAGTGACACAAGAAATCCAATATGATTCCGATTTACTGTGTTGGATATGATGAGGTATTCTATATTATTTAAACCCCTTAAAATTGAAGGAATTACTTAAATTTACCTTTGAGGTAGTTCTATGTTTGCTTCTAAGATTTCTGGTAGGTAAAAGTCAAGTCAGTGATACGATGTTTCTTTCGGAAAGAGCTCCAGGCTCTGGGTGTCTGTAATAAAAATAGTAGTTATTACAGAAATCATTTTTATTGTTTTAATTGCATTTGTCAGATGTACTATTATCAAATTTAAATCAGTTTATATTTTTACTAATGCTTTGACCCTCTTTTACTAGAGAACGTAGGTAGATTTTTGGAATCTTCTAGCATTTATTCACTACCAGCACTGAAATGATGCAATAATTAGTACAATGTTCGACTGAAGCTTATTAACTTAATCTAAATAAATTAGGAGCTAAACGAGGTTCTTAACAGCTGGAGAGGACCTAAGATGTCGCAGTGTACTCGTGAGAATGGTTCAGTTCCTAGAGGGTATTCTTTGGGACTGTACCTTTGACTCTATTGCATGAATGACAGTTGGCACAAAATTGTTTAATGAGTGTGTGTAATTTGGGAAAAGTGTATCGTTCCTGCAATCTGTGCAGTGTTCTTTCAGAGCCACAATGACCTGAAGCTAGAGTGGAATGGTTGTGTTTGATTACCGAGTATATAATAGAGTGTGGCACTTCAAGTAAGTACCGACCAGTGGGAGTTTTATAATATAATACGTCTTGGATAATCACATGTGGAGATGAGAGATGAAGGCATTGAAGGGTGATGTTGTGGAAGAGTTAGAGAGTTTGATACGTTTGTAAAGGGGTCCTAACCGAATGCACTTTGCTTGTTCTGCAGTGAAAGTTTCGGGTATGAGAAGAAATGATTTTTGTTGGGTTGTGAGGTGAGTGACAAATTGATGAGTAATTTGTGGGGTTGGAAAATGGAGGTGGGTTGCGACTGAGGTAGTCGGGTATGACATTAAATTTGCCAGCCTTATTGTATTTGTGGGTTAAAGCTTTGTATAAATAAATTCCAGTGTTCCAATCGGCCCGTGAGTTGCTTGCATCTAAAAAGGTGAGTCAGGGTTTGGTTGTCAGTTATAATTGTAAGGTGGTATCCAAGAATTGTGTTTTTGAATTTGGATAAAGGGAATACTATTGCTAAAGCTTCTTGCTCTAGTGTACTACAATTTGTTTCTACTTTAGAGAGAGCGACTGGCAAAAGAGAGTGGTGTTTCTTTGCCATTTTTATTGTGTTGATAGAAAACGGCTCCGAGACCTTTTTGAGAGGCGTCTGTGTTGAGGAAAAAGTGTTTGCTGTAGTCTGGAAATGCCAATTGTGGCTTGAGAAATAAAGCTTGTTTGAGAGGGAGTGTCAATTGTGTGTTGTTGTTCTGGGTTCCATTTGAACTATGCATTTTCTTGCTTAATAGGAATGTCATTTTATATTTGCTACTTTTGCAAAAATTTTTACTAAATAATTGAAATAATTTAGGAAACCAATGAGTGAACTTGTTTCTGCAGTATTTGTGGGAGGTGTGAAGGTTTGAAATGTTATTAACTTGGCTGGATCAGGGCATATGCCATTTTTTGAGATGCGAAAACCAAAGAAAAGAACACTTGTTTTGAGAAAGTTTCATTTTGAGAGTTTAATGCGAAGGTTATTTTTACTAGGCGAGTCAAAAACTTTAGTGATATTTTGAAAATGAGAGGATATTGAGTGACCTGTGATTAAAACGTTGTCGAGAAATACTTTGCAATTTGTGCCTAATAGGAGAGAGAGAGAACAGAGACAGGAGGTGCGTTTGAGAGTCCAAAATTTAGTCTAGTGGGACAGAATTGTCCTTTTTGGGTGCGAAAAGTGAGATATGGTTGGGGGGCCCAAAAATTTCTAAGGTATGATATGCATTGAGGAGGTCAACAGTGGTAAAGATAGAGCTTTTGCCTAATGTGTTGAGGAGATCGTTTATACATGGGAGAGGGTGAGTTTAAAAATGTGTAGGGTTGATGTGTCTGTAATCTGATACGATTCTGGACCGAGAGGAATTTTCTTTTTTTGGGATTCCAAGTAGAGGCATACCTTTGGTAAGAAATTGGTTTATGTTAAACCTTTGTAAGAGTTGTGGTTCCATTCATCTATGTGTGGTGAGATATTTTGTGTTAAAGTCGGATAATGGACCTTTGGGGGTCCTGTTTTAAGTTGAAAAGAATTTTTGTTAAAGACAAATGGGGATTTCGTCTGCCTCGAGAGCGGATAGTCTTTTTTAGAAGTACAGTTGTAGCAATTGATGCAAATTTTTTGGTCGTGTAAAAGAGTGTCAATTTTTTAGAAGTACCCTTTAATAAGAGGTATTTGATATATTTCTTTATATGTGGATATGATCTTTTGGGTGAGAGATCCGTTGGTAGAGGTAGCAAGGTGGTGCATGAACGGTCTTGATTGGGTCTTTCTAAACTGATAATGAAGGCGTTTGCAGTGAAATGAGAGTGTGTTTTCTGCAATTTTTATGGAAAGTGCTTTAAATTAAATGGATTCTATTTAATTTACCTTGGGATTGCTATGAGTTGAAAATACTGCTGCGGCGTAAAGGTAATTTATTGATGGTGTCTGCTATTGATTCAGATACTAGTTTCCTGAATGGGTTTGTGGAGCTAAGAGAGAGCATTAAAAAAAGTGTTGTTTTAAGAGTGTGGAGAAATTTCCTCTATAAGTTGGTAAGCGGATTGTATGCTTATATCCGAGTCTATAAGAAAGGTTGTGAGATGACAGTGAGATATCTCTGATGTATAAAGGTGGAATGGGATCGTGTTAGTCTGAGAGTGACGGTTTGTGAAGAGAAAAAGAGAAGGGTCTACTGGAAATTTTGTTTTGTGAAGTACAGTGATTCGAGAAATTTAATCTTGTCATTAGAGAGATGATATGATGAGTATTGCTGTGGTGTTTGAGGAGATGGTGAGTGTGAAAGCATTTTTGTTGTAAAGGAAGTGCTAATGTGTAGGATGAGTAATAGTGAGAAGGAGTCTATTATTATATGGACACCGACCCAACAATAAATATTTGACGATCGAGAAAGTGATGGAAGCATTACTAAAGGAGGTTTGATAATAGAAAGAAATCAGATTGAAAAAGAGCAGAGTGAATCATGGACTACCATAAAAGTTACTGGAAATGTGATGTTTGCAAAATTAATCGATTTGCTTAGTTGCGGAAGATATAGAGAACCGTAGATTGGAGTACGCTAGTTTAGCATGTTACTACTTGTTGTTCAGCTTTTGTATGGAGGTATGTGAGTTAGTTTTCATAATGATTGTGAAAGAGAGGTTTGCAATGAATTGGATTCAGTGTGTTGAGAGGACTCAATTTGCTTGTCGTATATGTGAATATTAGATAGAAATAATTACTTCAAGGCTGTTCAGGACAAATTCGTTCGGACCCGCTGCGTTACTAGTAGAGATGTTTGGAGTTGACAGTAAACGCGCAGGGAGAGATTATGTTAAATGTGGCGGAAGAAGAGATTTGATTTCTTGAAGTTATACCTAGACTGCAACCAATTAGCGCATATCTGCGCACAATTGGTTAAGACGTGACTAAATGTTGATAGAATCCTGATAGAGAGAGAGCAGAGAGAGAGAGGAGAAGAGAAGAGAGAGGGAGAGAAGAGAGAGAAGAGAGAGAGACGCAGCGAGCCGAGGAGAGCCGGATTAATTGTGAACCTTGGGCTAGCTGAGAAGAGATGGGACTGAGTCGCGATGCTGAACTAGCGGTAAGAGAAATCAGTTTGCAATACTCTTGGCGCTGCAAGTTCGTGAGTGATTGAGCGATTGAGGAAGAGAAAGTGGGTGATTAGAGGAATGCATACTGCAACGATTAGTGTGAGGGATGTTCTTGAACCTTCGGCTAAATAGATGTGGGTAGAAATCGTACTCTGATACTATGAAGTTTTTTAAAATTCCTGTAAATGTCCATTAGCAATTATTATAATATTAATACATTGTTAATTACTGTTACAAAACATGCAAGTGATTATTATTATTTACTTAGGTGATAGTTCACATGAATCTAAAAGAATATAACATTCATGCAAATGTAACCATAGAATAAATCCCAATCTTCATTAAATTATTATTATATAATCTTTAAAATTAGAGAATTACTCTCTGGGCGAGAACAGATCTATTACGAGTGCTGGGCGCACAATCTCAGAGCAAGAAATTTGTTGTTCACATATTCGGTACAGGATTTCGTTCTTTTATGTTTTGAAAGAATCACGTTGTTATTTCGATAATTATTATTTCGAAGCGTCTACGAGAAATAATTGCTGATCCTGGAGAAATAATCTTGAGCCATTGAAGGAATATATTCGAATTAGTTCTTTCATTTATTAGTAATACTTGGTGAACTTTCTTGAATGTATCTGAGGGACTTCGGCTGCGGGTCATCGTTCGGATTGCCCACACTTTATCCTTAGATTCCCTCTAATTTTTCTGCAGGCATGGATGTACAGAAGGGGGGGGGGCGACTCTACTTGTTTGATGGATGTAGAAGGGGGGGGGCGACTTTGAGTTTGATTGTTTGGTCTATAATTAGAAACTTTTTTTCTGTTTTTATTGATTTGAAGTAAGTTCGCACACCCTTTTATTGGGTTCTATTTATGCGCGCTTTGACTCTCCAAGGTCCTTTTTGATGCTTGCTTCGATTTAGGAGTTGATTTAGAGAGTAGTTTGACTTTTTAAATCTGGCTTTCTTGGGAAATTGAATTTTTGCAAAAAGGTTTGGATCCTCATTCATGATATGATAACCATTTATAACAATAGGATTAAATGGAAACATTGCTATTGAAGTTTACTGATTGTTCACATGTTAGCATATTAGGTGAATGTCGGATTTGAGCTAGGATGCGAAGGAAACGCATCATTAAGTTTGGCTTGCAGGTGATTTAAAAAAAAAAAAGTTTGCTTCTACATATGTTGAGAAGTAGGTTTTCGGTCTCGAAAATTTCCACTTTAGTCAGTAGGTTACGTTCACTTTGTCGGTCTGTATTTGCGCTAAGTCATTCAGAGTCGTCGCGGGAAACTTTAAGGAACTGTGTTGTATTTGCTTGGGGGAGAGAGAGGAAGGTCGAGTACACGCTACTCTTTTACAAATTTGTCTTTATGTTTTCTTTCAGGCAGGTCCAATATTTGGCTTCGGGCTAACCCAATTTTGATCCTCCTTAAATTGAATAAAAATTCTTAAATTTCAGCAAATTTTGAGGGAAACAGCAAAATCACAGCTTTTTCTGACATTTTCGGTGTTTTTCTGTCTGTATTCATATTTTCAGTATTTTCATTTTTTCAAAACCTGTGTTTTTGACATTTTTTCGTATCAACTTCTACAACTTTTTTTCGGAAATGACTTCAAACTTTGAAATAACATAAATGGATCTATTACTATAAAACGCGCGAGTAGTTTTTGATTTTTTGTAAATTTGTGCTCAGCAATGTCAAATTCAAAACCTCTTTTTTGTTTTTTGTTTTTAAAATTGGGTCTTGATCTTCACTCATGCTTCATGCGAATCTGGTGAAATATTCAGAGCATATGTACAAGGGATTGGCATCTTTTTTACTTAGATAATTCTTTTGTATATGCATAGGTTTTGGATCTGTTTGGACACATTTTCCAGAAAAATGTTTGAAAAATTTAAAAAAAAAATTTTTTGAGAATACCAAAATATTATCTAAGTAAAAAGATGCATCTTGCCCGACTTTACAAGCCCTGAAATTTGATGTTGGTGATCGGACAAGTAGAAAAAAAATTATTCAATTATTTCACAAAAAATGTTAATTTTACATTAATATTGTAATATTAAATATTAAAAAATAAAAATATTAAAAAATAAATGAAAAAATAAAATTTAACGCTTACAAGTTTCAGAGGTTCATTTCTTTTCCTGTGGGAGTTGTTGCGTGTTGTGCGCTTTCCGAGGTGCTTTCCAAAGATCCCACTTCTGAGAAAGTTTTCAATTCAGATGAGTTTACTTATCTACAGTTTATAT
>JABUQX010023621.1:25000-27500 GCA_015478945.1 Trachelipus rathkii
AATAATAATAATAATAATAATAATAATAATAATAATAATAATAATAATAATAATAATAATAATAATAATAATAATAATAATTAATAATAATAATAATAATAATAATAATAATAATAATAATAATAATAATATAAAAGTTTTTGATTTTATTTCCAAAGTTCTAAATATTTATTTCTGTACATAATTTAATTTCCTTAAAATAATCTTTGAAAATAGTTAACTGTAGAAAAAGAAGATATATTTATTTAAATTTCCTGACGCGTTTCGTCTCTATACTTGAGACATCTTCAAAGGATTATTTCTTGTAAGAGAATGAGTCTTTAAATTGATATATAATAATTAGATCAAATGATATTTAGTCTGACAGATAATGCATTAAATTTTATGTTAATGTCTGGTCTGCTTGTTTTGATGTAGAAGGCCTCCCCAATTTTAAGTTTCTGGACTTCACATGATCCGTATAATATTGTGAAGTGTTTAGAAATATTACCTATAGTTGTTTGACCATGTGCCGTGTTGAAATGTTCAAAGATTTTGCTGGGACTGTGGCGATGTTGATATGCCCTGTCCGATAATCTATTAGTCGTGTAACCAATATATGTCGACGTACAGTCTGACTCAGGGCAGTTAAATTGGTAAACAACGTGATGGTTGTCGGTCAAAGCATCTCTTGTGCTAAAGAAGACAGTTGTTTGGACTTATGGTATAGTCTGACTTTAATTTTTGAGGTGTCTTTAGTTTTGAAGTGAGAGTTCAAAGAATCTATCGTAAAAACTTTAGTTTACAGAGCATACAACCTATGTTCAACTTGGAAAACTTTTGATGAAGAAATTTGCCGCATTAAATAAAATTTAATTAACTCTAATCATCCACAATATTCTGTTGAAAATTTAATTAATAAAACCATTACAAAATTATAAAATAAAGAAAGTAAAAATAATCAGAAAAATTAGATAAATTTTTTCTTCAAAACTTCCAATGCTATAGACTTCAATAAAGAAGAGAAGTGCCTTCGTAATATTTTGAACTCTCACCTCAAAACTAAAGACACCTCAAAAAACAGTTAAAGTCAGACTATACCATAAGTCCAAACAACGTCATCTTCCTTTACCACAAGAGATGCTTTGACGACAAACCATCATGTTGTTGTTTTTACCAATCTTAAACTGGCCTTGAGTCAGACTGTAGTCGACATATAATTGGTTACACGACAACTAGATTATCGGACAGGGCATATCAACATCGCTACTGTCCCAGCAAAAATCTTTGAACATTTCAACACGGCACATGGTCAAACAACTATAGGTAATATATATATATACTATATTATATATATATATTATATATATAATATATAATTATATTATATATATATATATATATTTATATTATATATATATATATATATATATATATATATATATTTATATATATATTATATATTATATATATATATATATTATATATATTGCATATATAATAATATATATATATATATATATATAGTATATATTATATATATATTTATATATATAATAATAATATATTATATATATAGATATTTATATTCATATATATATATATATTATATATATTATATATATATTATAATATATATATTATATTATATATATACTATATTATATTTAAATATATATATATATACAGTATATATATATTTATATATATATTATATCATTATAATATATATATATATATATATATATAGTATATAATATTATATATTATATATATATTATATTAATCATATTATTATATATATTATATATATATATTTATTAAATATATATATATATATACTTTTTATGAATTATTTTTTTTAATTTAATATATTTTTATATATATTATTATATTATATATATATATATATATATAGTATATATATATATTAATATATATATATATATATTATATATTATATATATATAATATATATATATATATATATATAATATATATTATATATATAGATATTATATAAATATATATATTATATATATATATTATATATATATATATTATATATATATATTAATATATATATATATATATATATATATATTATTATATATATAATTATATTATATATATATATATCTATTATATATATATAATATATATATATATATATATATATATATATATATATATATATATATATATATATATATATATATTATATATATATATATATATATTATATACTATATATAGGCCTTAGATGGTATCTTCTATTAACAGCAAAAGATTATCTTTTCAATCAAGATAATCTCAAAAACTACAATTAGCTTACAGGGAAAAGAGATACATTGTTTGAATGCTGGTCCAATTTAGTGCAGAATTATATATATATGTATAGTATATATATATATATAGATATATATATATATATATATAATATATAATATATATATATATTATTATAATATATATAAAAAAATCTCAAAACTACAATAGCTACAGCGAAAAGGAATTACAT
>JABUQX010023621.1:32500-37500 GCA_015478945.1 Trachelipus rathkii
AGACTTATTTCTTAGGAACCTACATTTAATGACGAATAAGAAGAAAAAAGAAAATATTTCAATATTTTTATTGTACATCATGACATTTCGTATTTTTCTTAGCCCATTATCAGCACTATAGCAAAATATTAATAAAATTAAATGAATATATATTAAAAACTAAAGAATAAATAAGTGTAAAGAAAATCGTAGGAGTACAGTAGTTTCAAATAATAATAAAAAAATATTAAAATATATAAATAGTATAACTTATTATATGTTATGACAACCATGGAAGCAAATCTTAAATTGGAAGATTAATGATTAATATTTTAAGCTCAGAGTTGATATTGATTGTACTGAAAATTTGAGATAATATGGGTAAAGTTCAGTGACATATAAATAATAATAAAAACAATAATAATAATAATAATAATAATAATAATAATAATAATAATAATAATAATAATAATAATAATAATAATAATAATAATAATAATAATAATAATAATAATAATAATATAAAAATAATAATAATAATAATAAAAATAATAATAATAATAATAATAATAAAATAACAAAAATAACTACTAATAACAAGGATAATAGTAATAATAATAGCATAAAAGTTAAAACAATAATAAAGTAATTATTATTAAGGTCACAATGTAATAAAACTCACTATCTAATAAATTTAAAAAATATATGTATATTTCTGGCTAACACTATTATTTCCAGGTTATTTGTAACTAAAGTAAATTGTAGAAGCATTCTTTGATCCCAAAACTTCGATTTTTGTGGCCCCGTTATTGATTTTTCATATTATACCATTTTTTAGTAAATCAAGGAGCATTCTATATATTTTCAAAGCATTTTGGAGCATCCATATTTATTATATGATTGAATATTTTTATTTTCCAGATTCTTTGAGAACAGTATGGGCATTATTATAAATCAAATTTGAATGTTATAAAGTGTTTTAAATTTCAAATAAATCTGTAAGAACGGTTTAGATTAAGTAAGAATATTTAAATTTCATTAAGATTTTCTAGAGGATTCTATAATTTTCTTGATCCATTCAAATTTTCTGGAACTCTCTCCAAAACCTATGGGAAGAACTTTCTATGCCTCATGAATGTAAGTAAGAAATATTGAGGAATTTATAATGCATTTCTTGACAATATATTTATACAGGAACTTACTGATCACCTTTTACTTTATTTCTACTGGGTAGCTGAGTAAAAATATATGATAAAGCTAAATTGTATCAAGAGACAGCTTGTGAATACTGCAAAAAAAATTTTTTGGAAGGTAAGACAATTGTTGCTTGCATAAAGAGTATAATCTTAACTGAACATTATAAAGTAAATGTAAGCTAAATAATATTATTTTTTCCGTAGGATGGTTTAGATTGGAAAAGAGAGCTATGAAGTTTGCAATTCCAAGAATTTGGGGCGAGCGAACGGACCACTGAACCAACTGTTACTTCTGCATTATCGATCCTTTCAAACGAAGAGCTGGTAAAAATGTACCCCCAGTTAACTGCCCAGACTTTACCTATCTTTCCAGAAAGAGCTCACCTATCCTCAGAAAGCAACAATTCAGATGAGGAAAACTTCATTGTGGATATAGACTATAATCTCATAGGTACAAGTGGTGGAAGGAATCTATACTATCCAAATCAAAGAGACATAAATGACCTTTTTCAAAGATCTCAGATAACGAAGTCAATTGATGAGCTTTTGCATCCAGGCACAAAGAGTGGGATTTATTAGATAGATGACAGTGTCCGAGGGAAAACCCAAAGAGAGGGTCACAAATTTTTCTGACACTTCTTCACTAATCAGAATAATTTTTTCTACTGCAATGATGTATCCGGTCTGTTTGATGCAATTGGAATTATCTGTAATACACATGAGTGGAGGCTCTTCATTGACAGCCCCTCCGGAAGCCTTAAAGCTGTACTTATCCATAATCAAATACACATCCATCCATTCCATTGGTTCATTCGATGCATTTCAATTTCAAAAGAGGACTACAGCTGTGTCAAACTCCTACTACAAGCTCTAAAATGTGACGAGGGAAGTTATTGGAGACTTCAAGATAGTAGCATTCTTATTGGGAATCCAGAGTGGTTTATCAAGTTTCCTTGTTATTTTTGTCTCCGAGAAAGTAGAGACAATACAGAACATTCCTTTAAGAAGCACTGGTCAGATGGGAATGAGTTCTGTTTGAGGAAACATAATGTGAAATTTAAACAATTAAGAACCCTTAGAGGTGTTGTTTCCTGCTTTGCACATAAAACTAGGTCTGAAAAAGCAAATGTCAAATCTCTTAATAAAGAATCCTCAGCATTCAAGTACCTTCACAACTTCTTTCCCAAGCTATTAAGATTTGGGGACAGCTGGTGTCTTTGTTGGAGTGCAAGTCAGGCAAATCATAGTGTTCGGAATTCGCTTACAGAGAAGAAAATATTAGCCTGGGAGAGATTTGCTGCATCTGTTAAAGGTTTCTTGGACAACCACAAAGCTGGAAATTATGAGAAACTAGTTGAAACGTTAGTGAAAACCTATAGCCAAATGGGCTGCTGAATTTCCTTAAAAGTCTATATTCTTGATTTCCATCTTGACAGATTCCAGGAGAATATGGGAGCATACGCAGAAGGGCAAGGGAAGCGCTTCCACCAAGATATACTAAAGTTTGAATATTATTATTTCTTATTATCAAGGAGCTTACAGTGAAAACATGATGGGAGATTATATTTGGGGATTATAAGGGAAAATAATATATATTATAGTCACAAATCTCATAAAATTACTCATTTTTAACCTTTTTAATAGTTTGCTACAACTTTGAATTAAATATCGTATAAAGTTAGCTGTATTATTTTATAAGCCAAAAATAGGATAGAAATACTAAAAGAAACCAACGACAGTCGGGAACAAAAATTGTGTTTCATTGTTTAATAATAATAATAATAATAATAATAATAATAATAATAATAATATAATAATAATAATAATAATAATAATAATAATAATAATAATAATAATAATAATAATAATAATAATAATAATAATAATAATAATAATAATAATAATAATAATAAAATAATGATCATCATCATCATCACTCACTAGATAATAATAATAATGAATAATAATAATAATAATAATAATAATAATAATAATAATAATAATAATAATAATAATAATAATAATAATAATAATAATAATAATAATAATAATAATAATAATGAATATAATAATAATAATAATTAATAATAATATAATAATATAATAATAATAATAATAATAATAATAATAATAATAATAATAATAATAATAATAGCACAAAAAAAAACAGCTCTAATGACAAATATATAACAGTAATCATAATAGTATAATTATAATAACAATAATAAAGTATCTATTATTATTATTTTCGGTCACAAAGTAATAATAATAATAATAATAATAATAATAATAATAATAATAATAATAATAATAATAATAATAATAATAATAATAATAATAATAATAATAATAATAATAATAATAATAATAATAATAATAATAATAATAATAATAATAATAATAATAATAATAATAATAACGATTTTTGGTAGAGTTGCATTCAGCATTTATTTCTGGTTTAAGATTAAATATGAAAAGGCTCTCCAAAATTATTCTGTCCAAAGAGTTACTTACTGAAGAGAAGATGTTAAAATTTCTTTTTTTTTTTTTTTTTTTTTTGTTTATTTGTTTTGGCAGGATACTGTGTGTCTTAACATGTAATTCCCTGGAGAGAAGAATTTTGTAGTCATTTTATCCTCAATCTTAAAACGCATAGAACTTCACTTTTATACAGAGTGTGACTTGAAATATTATTATTATTATTATTATTATTATTATTATTATTATTATTATTATTATTATTATTATTATTATTATTATTATTATTATTATTATTATTATTATTATTATTATTATATATTATTATTATTATTAATTATTATTATTATTATTAATTATTATATTATTATTATTATTAATATTATTATTATTAATATTATTATATTATTATTATTATTATTATTATTATTATATTATTATTATTATTATTATTGATATTATTATTTTATTATTATTATTATAATAAATTATTTTATTAATTATTATTATTATTATTATTATTATTATTATTATTATTATTATTATTATTATTATTATTATTATTATTATTATTATTATTATTATTATTATTTATTATTAATTATTATTAAAATTATTAACATTACTATTATAATTATTACTACAACTATTATTTTAATACTTTATATTATATTATTATTTTGATAAATTAATTAATTATGTATTATTTATTTATTATTATTATTATTACTATTATTTATTATTATTATATATATTATATATTAATATATATATATTATATATAATATATATATATATATATATATATATATATATATTATATTTATATATATATAATATATATATATATATATATTATGATATATATATATAAATATATATATATATATATATATATATATATATATATATAGTTATATATATATATTATATATATATCTATATATATATATATATATATATATATATATATATATATATATATTATATATATATATTCTCTCTCACCCCTGGACGATTCTGGCTTTCCTCTTCCTCCTCCTTCTCCTCTCCAGTGTCCTATGTCTTTGCCTGTGATTACATTTGATCGGGTGCATTAGTTCCTGAAATCTATGAACGTTAGGAAGGAAGGTGGCCCGGATGGTATTCCTCCCCGAGTTTTGAGGGAGGGTGCTTCCTTGCTGTCCCCGCCCCTCGTTCGACTAAATTCTCTATGCCTCAATACTAGCACTTTCCCTCATTGTTGGAAGCACGCACATGTCCAACCTATTCCGAAAAAGGAAGGCCGCTCTGATTCCTTCTAAACTATCGCCCTATAGTCTCACTTGTATTCTATCTAAGATCTTT
>JABUQX010023621.1:47500-61701 GCA_015478945.1 Trachelipus rathkii
GTAATTATCATACTGATCAATGAATATATGCTAACGTAACAAAGTTTTCACATCAATAAAGCAAACATAGCATCATCTGAACTACGAATATAATGTACACCCACAAACCTAACACATCTTAAACATGAATAAACAGTTCCCATTACAAAGTTCCAGTACTTTAAAAAACAGTAAAGTAACTACATTGAACGCAGAACGTAATCTACTTACCTTTTTCTACATATCAACAGATATTTTTTACATTAACCATAGTAACATTTAAACAAAAATTTATCAACAATCTTGTGTAAGTATCAATCTGTCATGAATATATGCTAACGTACAAAGTTTTCACATCATAAAAGAAAATAGCATCACCTGAACTACGAATAAAACGTACAACGACAGACCTAACATACCTTATGCACGAATAGCAGTCAACATTAACAAAAGTTCATACTTTAACAACAGAAAGTAAATAACCGCTGCATACAGAACGTTAACTACTCACACTTTTTTCCAACATATCACTATTATTTTACATTAACAAAGTAACATTTAACAAAAATTTTCATCACCATACCTAAGTTCATACCGACCAACGAAAAATACGCGCTAGCGCAACAAACATTTTCACATCATAAAAGCTAACATATCATAGTCTGAACTAAGAAAAGTATGTAGCAACATCAAAACCTAACATCCTTATGAATCGAATAAACATCTAACATTAACAAAGGCCCATACTTAACAACTGTAAAGTAACTACCGTTGCATACAAAAACGTATACTTATTCACACTTATTTTTTCAAACATATCTCTAAACATATCATTATTATTTTTGCATTAACAGTAACATTTAATAAAAATTCATCATCACCATACCTAAGTATCATACTGACCAACGAAAATACGCTAAAGCTGCAAAGATTTTCACATCAATAAAGGCTAACATATCATACCCTGAACCTAAGAATATAATATACTACGGTCAAAACCTAAAATACGCTTATGCTTAATAATTCGCTAACTTAAACAACAGTTAAGTAACTACTGTTGAATGACAAAACGTAACCTATTCACCTGCGTTTTCAAAACATATCTCAACATATAGTTATATTTTCGCATTAAACACAGTAATATTTTATCCTCACCTACCTTTATTATCATACTCGATCAACGAATATATATGCCACGTATACAAAGTTTTTTGCTTAACAAAGCTAACATATCATAGTCCTGAACCAAGAATATTACATTTTTACAAGAAAAACTAAACACAGCTTTAAGCATAGATAACTGCTAACATTAACAAGTTTCATACTTAACTGCAGTAAAGTAACTACGCACGCATACAGAACGAAAACAGGTACGAAGCTATGAGGTAAATCATTCATTACAAATCAGTATAGCGATGTGTTTGTTTATTTATTTTTAAATTTTCATTTTCATACTGGAATTCCTTATTCGAAACTTTTATTTATTTTTAATTTTATATGAATTAATATTGCTAGTTTTAAAAAATTTAATTATTTTTAATTTTTTTCTTTAAAACTTTTTGTTTTAAACAAACATTTTTAGTTCCTTTTCCATTTCAATGGTTAATTCTTTCGTCTGTAAAAAGTTTAGATTCATCACTGATTGCATTTTCTTTTAAAACTTTTTGTTTTTAAAACTTTTGTTTATTTTTAATTTTTATTTCTTAAAACATTGTTTTTTTAAAAAAACTTTTAATTTTTTAATTTATTTTCTTTAAAAAACTTTTTGTTCTTTACTAAAAATTTAAACTCTTTCATGTTTAAAAACGCAAAAAAATTTGTGTTTTTTTACATACCTAAAACGGTAAATCATTGCATCTGTAAATCAACCTCCACCCTCCCTCTCCCCTTCACCGCCGGCCCAATCCTGTCTATCGAGTATTGATCTAATGATCTATTGATCTGTTTGCATCCAGTCATATTTTGAGTATGGCATTTTGGATAAACGGCTAGCGTAAAAAAAATGTTCTTTTTATACTAACCCCAAATATATGCTGACATAAACAGGTTTTCACATCATAAAGCTAACATATACATAACCCTGATGTAACAATATTATTATTAACATCAAATCAACATACCTTAGACAACGAATAAACAGAACGGTACATTAACAAAGTACGATACTTAACAAATAGGAAAAGTAACTGACGTTTCATACAGACCGTACCGCTATCCACACTTTTTTCAAACATATTTCTAAAACAAATCACTGTTATTTTACAGTAACATAGTAAACGATTTAACAAAAATTTATCCATAACTGTCTAATCATCATACTGACAACTAATATAATGCTAACGTAACAAAGTTTTTCACATCAATAAAGCAACATCATAACCTGAACTAAGAAATATAATGTACACCCCCCAAACCTAACACAGCTTAAATACGAATAAACAGTTAACATTAACAAAGTTTCATATACTTAACAACAGTAAATTAACTAACATTGCATACGGAACGTACCCTATCCACACTTTTTTTTCAAACATCTCTAACAATATCCGTTATTTTTTAACACTAACATAGTACATTTAACACAATAATTTACCATAACCAACCTACTTTATCATACTGGTCAACCTTGAATGTAATGGATGACGTAATAAAGTTTTCACATGCAATAAAGCTAACATATTCATAACCGGAACTAGATAATAAACCCGCAAATGACAAAAACCTAACATATACGCTCGGAATAAACTGCTAACATAACAAAGTTCCATACTTAACAACAGTAAAGTAACTAACATGCATACAGAGCGAACAGATAGCGAGCAGATTTGGTTCTCTTTCACTAGAAGTTAGTCAGATACAAGTTGAGAACAATTGTTTCAAACTCCTCCCACTGTTTTCGAACATTACGCAATACATATGATTCTTGTTTGGTTCGTTTTTCGAAACATTGAGCTATTCATACTGATTCTTGTTTTTCCAATAATAAGTAAATTTATATAAAAACATTTTATGTTTTTTGCTAATGTCTTTATGTTTTATAACATAAGCATAGTAATTTTTTAAGAAAACCTAACAAAAACTTATCATAACCTTGTCTAATTATCATACTGTTCAAAGAATATAGGCTAACGTAACAAAGTTTTCACATTAATAAAGCTACATAGCATCAATCTTGAACAAAGAATATATAATCCACAACGACAAACCTAACACACCTTAAACATGAATAAACTGGTAACGTTAACAAAGTTTCACACTTAACAACAGTAAAGCAACTAACAAACATAGCAAAAACGTAACCTATTCACACTTTCTCAAGCATATATCTAACATAACAATATGTTAATTTTAAATTAAAATTGTAATATTTAACAAAAAAAAATATCATAACATTGACTAATTATCATACAGATCAGTAAATATACGCTAACGTAAAAAGATTTCACATCAATAAAGCTAACATAGCATAGCCCAAACTAATAAAATAATGTACAACGACAAACATAATAACCCAACTTACGCATGAATAAAACTTGTTAACAATTACAAAAGTTACACTAACATCATGACAAGTAAAGTAAACTGACATTGCATGCAAAACGTAATGCTATTCATACTTTTTCAAGCATATCTCTAACATATTAACCTCATTTTTACATTAACATAGTAACATTTAACAAAAAATTTGTCACATACCGTGGTGTAATTATCATAGATCAATGGAAGTATAGGCTAAAGTAACAAAGTTTTTGAATCAATAAAGCAAACATAGCATCCCTTGAACTACGAATATAATGTACACTGACAAACATAACACATCTTAAACATAAATAAACAGTTAACATAGTTCCACACTTAAGAACAGTAAAGTAACTAACATTGGAAATGGGCAGAACGTAACTCTTACGCTTTTTTCTAACATATCCACTGATATTTTTTAACACATTAACATAGTAACATTATCATAAAGTTTTATCACAACCGTCGTTGTAATTTATGCATACAGATCAATGATATATGCTAACGTAACAAAAGCTTTCACATCAATAAAGCAACATGCATCACTTGAATACTAATATAATGTACACTAGCAAACCTAGAGCACATCTTAAACATGAATAAAACAGTTACATTAACAAAGTTCCATACTTAACAACAATAAAGTATCTAACATTGAGCGCAGAACGTAACTTACTTACACTTTTCTAACATATCACTGATATTTTTACATTAACATAGTAACATTTACAAAAATTTATCACAACTTGTGTTATCTAACAAAATCCTTAATAAAGTGACTAATCTATCAAAAGAATAAACCAGTATCATGAACTAATGAATGAACACTAACTTCATCAAAAGAGTAGCTTGCATACCGAATATAAACATCATTTCTGAACCGTGATAAACATAGACATTAGCAAAAATTCCTCGACAAACGCTAACATTACCATCATGCAAAAACTTACAGCTATGCTCCCGTAACATTGGCTAAATTACATACTGATCAATGAATATCAACGCAACTAACGTAATAAAGTTTTCGCAATGATAAGGCTAACATAGCATAACCCGAACTAAGAAAATAATGTACAACGGCAAACCTATCACAACTTACGCATGAATAAACTGTTAATATCAACAAAGTTCCACACTTAACACCAGTAAAGTAACTAACAGGGCATGCAAAACGTAACCTATTCATACTTTTCATGCATATCTCTAACATATTAACGTTAATTTTACATTGACACAATAATATTTAACCAAAAAATTACACAGCATCTCTTGTTCTAATTAACAGCATACAGACCAACGAATATATGCATACGTAACAAAGTTTTTTTACAATTAACATAGTAATAAATTTAACAAAAATTTATCATAGCCTTACCTAACTATCATAATCCCCAACAAATAATTGCAAACATAACAAAGTTTTTTTTTCCAAACATAACATAAAAATAACAAAGTTTTATCCAAACATAACATAAAAATAAGTTCTTTGAATAAAATATCATAGTAAAGTGTAATAGTTTACCGAATTTAAAGCAGTAAATCAGTAATTCAAACCACCCATCCCTCACAGCCTCCTCCCTACCCACCCTTTCATGACCTTTTGATCTAATGATCTGTTGATTCAGGTCACATATCGAGTATCATCATTTCAGATAAACATAGTACAAAAATAAGTTCTTTATATACTAACCAATGAATATATGCTACACGTAACATTTTTTTCACATAATAAAGCCACATGCATTACAGAACTAAGAATATAATGTAACATGACAAAACCCTTAACCACCTTACGCCATACACGAATAAACTAGCTAACATTAAACAGTTCCATCTTACAAACAGTAAAGTACCTTAGCATAGCATACAAAAGTAACATAATTCACACTTTTTCATTCATATCTCTAACATATATGTTAATTTTACATTACCACTATTGATTTACGTCGCCTTTCGAGTATCATATCGGATAAACATAGCACAAAAATGAGTTCTTTATATACTAACCAGCAAATATATGCTAACATAACAATGTTTTCATATTAATAAAGCTAACATAGCATCATATGAACTAAGAAAATAATGTACAACGACAAACTAACACAACTTACACTCGAATAACCTGTTAACATTAACAAAGTTCCAACACTTAACATCAGTAAAGTAGCTAACAAGGCATATACAAACGTAACCTATTCATACTTTTTTCCCAAGCATATCTCTAACATTTAAGTTAATTTTTACATTGACACAGTAATATTTAACAAACATTTATCATAACCTTGTCTAATTATCGTACAGACCAACGAATAACTGTAAACATAACAAAGTTTTATTCAAACATAACATAAAAATAAGTTTCTTTGAAAAAAATTATCATTTGTGAAAATTGTAACTAGTTTCTAATATTAATACAGTAAATCGGCAGTATCACTCAAACCATCAACACCTCCGCCATCCCCTCCCCTCCGTTAACCTTTTGATCTATTAATACTGTTTATATTCATGTCCAATATTTTTCGAGTACATTTCGGATAAACATAACACAAAAATAAGTTCTTTATATACTAACCATCGAATATATGCTAAACGTAACAACGTTTTTACATTAATAAAGCTAACATAACCCATAGCCTGAACTTAAGAAAATAATATGCAACGGACAAACCGTAACACAGCCCATATGGTACGAATAAACTACTAACATTTAACAAACTTTCGCGCCTACGGAACAGTAAAGTACCTAACACATCATACAAACGTAACCTATTCACACTTTTTCAAACGGCATATCTCTAACATATCAATGTTTATTTTACACTAACATCGGTATTATTTAACAAAAATTTAGCATACCCCTGTGTCTAATCATCATACGGACAACGAATATAATTGCTAACGTAACAATTTTTTACATCAACTTCGTTATATTTTAACAAAAATTCATATAATTGTCTAATTATCATACTGTCCAACGAATATTTGCAAACAATAACAAAGTTTTTAAGCGCAACCTAACATAAAAATAACACAAAATTTTTATCCTGACATAACATAAAAATAAGTTCTTTGAATAAAATATCACAGTACAGGTAATAGTTTACTAATTTTAAAGGCGGTAAATCAGTAAATCGGGTAATCAACTATCCATCCTTTGCAATCCCCTTTCATCCCCCACGCATATGATCCATCGCAACTATTCGATTCAATTTTATATTTCGAATAATCATTTTGGATAAACATAACATAAAACTAAGCTCTTTATATACTGACCAACCAATGAATATATGCTTACGCAACAAAGTTTTAGCGTCAATAAAGCTAACATATCATAACCAGACAAAGAATATAATGTACAAATGCAAGCCTAACATACCTCGCGTATGAGAATCCGCTTAACAACCTGAAAATTCCCTCTTATCAAAGGTAAAGTAGCTAAAAGGTCATACAATATTCGATATGTTCCACTTTTCCGCGCATATTCAGCAAAAGGTAAAGCCGTATTATCTAACAAAATCCTTAACAAAGTGACCAATTATCAAAGCTACTAGCATCTTGAACTAATGAATTCGACACTATCTATAGCAAAGTGTCACGCGTTTCGAGTATAACATCATTTGAACTATGAATAAACGTAGACATAAGCAAATTTTTTTTTGTGGCAAACCTAACATTACGCAACAAAACTTATCCTAGGCTCACGTTTCTAACACATCACCCGCTCCAGTAAAACACAGTAAAATATCTTCCAAAACCATCATTTTTCTAACAATCAGTGTTAATTTCACATTGTCATAGTAATATTTAACATAACGTTATCTAACTTACGAATAGAAACAGTTTCTTACACCGAGAGTATCTAAAGCACACATCACTAGTCCGCGAGTAGAAAACCCAAAGGGAGTGAGTCCCTTGAAGGGGTGGGTTTGAATTCCTGAGAGGGGGTCACACCCGAAGGGTGTAAAGCGGGCACCTACCTGCCGAAGGAGGGGTAAGGCCTTCAGCTGTTTCGGGTCTGAGGCCCAAATCCTCGCTTACCCAACCCCTCCTCGGGTGATGTCCTTCCTCTCAGGATTCACATCACCCTTACAAGGGGCTCATACCCTTGGGTTTTCTCTTTCGGGAGGTGATGTGTTGCTTTAGAATACTCTTCGGGGTAAATCGAAAAACTGTTTTATTATATCGTAAGTTAGATACGAGTTATGGTTAAATTATACACTATGACATGTGAATATTTAACTCAATCTGAAATTTTGTTATGAGAAATGATGATTTTTGAAGATATTACTGTGTTAACTGATAATGATGTGTTGAACACTTGACGCCTAGAATAAGTTTTTGTTGCCTAATGTTAGGTTTTAGGCCATGTAAATTCAACTCGTTCTTGTTCTTTGTTTTTCTCCTTTTCAACACCCTCTGCATCACACCACTATCACGGAGCAAGGGCTCTATTCAAAGAGGGGGTGCTGCACGCCTCAGAAGTCAACAACTAAAGCTAAATTTACGCTAAAATGGCACAGACGCAGGCTTTGAAGTGGGGAAGATTAAATTCAGCAGTGAAATACACAAGAGATGTAAGATGAAATTCTACAGAACATGTATGTGGCTAGGAAAAGAAGTGAAGACACAACAACAACAGACGAACTAGCACTGGAAGCTCTACTACATCAACACAAACATTTGTCTACGTTTTCATTTCTCTATAGTTCAAATGAATGTTATATTTCTCTCATCGAGAAGAAATAGTATCACTATTGAATGGAATAAGGTGTCAATTCATAGTTCAAGAATGCCTAGTATCTTTGCTTAAGATTGGTCACTTTTGTTAAAGTGGATTTTGTTTAGATAATCCGCCGCTTTGCACCATAGATTTTGCTTGCCATTTATGCGCGGAAGAAAGTGAGAAACATAATGACGAATATAATATAACCTGTTAGCTACTTTACCTATTAAATAGGTAGGGAAATATAGTTCCAGGTTGCTCTAGCGGATATAAATTCATAACGACACACAGAGTAATGTTAGGCTTGCATTGTACATTATATTCTTGTCGGGTTTATGATATGATAGCTTTATATGAAACGCTACAACTTCTGTTGCGTTATAGCATCCACCCCCCCCCCCTATCCTCATAGGTCAGTAATTATAAAAAACTTAGTTTTTATGTTATTGTTTATCCAAAATGATATTCGAAATATGAAACTTGAATCAAATGTTCCCCGATGCGATCCAATAGGTTGCGGTGGCAGAGGAGATGAGATATGCAAGGATGGATACCCGTTTTGCATTTACTGATTATACGGGTTAGATTGAAAAGCCGCCGCTTTTAACCCAATCAGTAAATTCTATTTAGCGGCGCTAAGTAAAGCTGTGATATTGTTAGGTTCGCAGAATGAAAACTACTTTTCTTGTTGTTTATGCTCGGGGATAAGAGAGGATTGTCCTTGTCCTATCTTCTTAAATGTCTCTAGAGTTTGGTTAAAACTTCTGTTAGTTTCGATGCAGGGAGTTTATTGTGCGGTTTGGGATCGAGTGGGAGTATTTAATGTATCGATTTTATGATGATTTTTGTTATAATATGACGAATGTTGATGTAAAAATTTTGTTACATGTAGCAAGTAATACTTCGTTGTCAGTATGATGAGTTAGACAGCGGTTCATGGCCAAAATTTTTGTTAATACTTACGATGTTAGTGTAAATTAACATTTTGATATGTTTAGACGATGATGCTGGAAAAAGTGTGAACTAGTTACGTTTTTGTACGACGTGTTAAAAAACGTACCTATTCACACTTTTTTAACACGGTATATCTCAGGTGTGTTTATATTTGTTATTCAGTACTTCGCGTAATGAGTCCCAGGACCCACTTAATGGGTTCCTAGCTGAATGACAAAGGATGATGATGAAGTAAAAATGGGGGTATGGAGCTGAAAAGAGATAGGAGATGGAGGTACTCGCACTAAAAAACTTGCATTTCCACTTACTTTATAAATCCAGTGTACAAAATGTATGTAGTTAGAGTTTTTATACGTAGATTCCTATATTTTATTTATTGAAATGTTTCTTGAAGAACAAGTAGCTTTGAAAGGACCATTTTGTTTTCAAAAAGAAAAAGTTGTCAATCTTCACATAAAACAATGTTTTTCTGACCCTAAGCCTTAAAAACAAATACGCAAACCCCAATGGGGTACCTCCCTCCCCAATCTCGGTCCATCCCATGTGTTTTACAGTTTACTGTTATTACTATACTGATTTACTGTTTTATATCCTAGCAGAACACGCATTTAATGAAAATAACACTCGTATAAAAGTTATAACATGGGAAGCTGCAGTAAGTGGTGGTGGTGGTAGTAGTAGTAGTGGTGGGAGTGGGGGTTGTGGAAGTAGTGGTAGTAAGTAGTATTCTTAGTTCGTATTTCGTAGTTAGTAGGCAGAAACCAATGATATTTTGTTATTCATAATATTATCTCCTTTTTTATTTAATACGTATCATTATATTATTCGTTTTCTAACTTTGAATTTCGACATATAATGTATATATTATACAACAACATTCATTCTGATATTATATTATATATATATATATATATATATTATATTTATATATATATCATATATATATATAACTATATATATATAAATATTATATATATATATATATATATATATATATAAGTATATATAATATATACCATATGTGTATGTGATGAAGCGATATAAATATTATACAGATATTATTAATACTATACCAGCAACAACATCTATACAACAATGCCGATTTTCAAACTTACTAATACACGACACCAAAAAGAACGGTAACAACAAAAAAACAACACGTACTTATTCTTGTTTAAGATGTGTTAGGTTTGTGGTTGTACATTATTTTTCGCAGTTCAGGTGGTGCTATGTTTGCTTTATTGATGTTGAAAATTTGTTACGTTAGCATCAAATTTTTCATCGATCAAGTATACATCACTCCGACAAGGTTATGAAAAACACATTATGTAAATTATTACTTATGTTAATTGTTAAAAATGAGTCTCAGGAATTCAGGAGTAGCGGAAGGGGAGAGGGGTGGGGTTTGGGTTTGATTTACTCGATTTACCGGTTTAAGGGTATGGAAAACTACTAAAATGTTCTAGGTTATAAGATTTGAAGCGTAAATAATTTAGTAAGAAATCAAAACTGTTTTAAAGCAATATATATGATACAAATAATAAAGAGTTTTTTTGTTATTTGTTTATACAATAATATTTGTATTCATGAATCAATTAGTATACATAGTGGGGTATTTGGCTAGGGAGGGTTAGGGAGGGTTTATGTAGGTCTCAGGTAGGGCATACCTAAGATTGAGCTCTTGGTGCGGGGTGTTTATTAATTTATTATAACGTTAACGTAAATTTTTTTTTAAGTTATATACTTAAAAAGAATAAGAAAAAAATTTTTTTTAATTTTTTTTAATTCATCGCAAGTTAAATTTTAATGTCGATTATCTTTTTGTAAATTTTTTATATTTTTTAAATTTTTTTTTTATTTTTTTTTAATTTAAATTATTTTTTAATTTTTTTAAAAAATTTTTTAATTTTATTTTTCTATGTTCATAGATATATCTGTATTCGAGTGTATACATTATAAGAAGAGTGTATACCAAGTTTCGTCGTTCTATGTCATATTCTCGGTCTTTGGTGTCGGCAAACCTCACCTCCTGTGGATGGGTTCAAACACGCCTATTAGGTTGTATAATCATCATATTCAGATCTAGGGATATCAGATACCAAATAATGGAGTGCATATGTTGCTATACTGATTGTTAGGTTAACTCGCACGTTAGTGACTCCAGCACAAGAGATGACCAACAACTCAGATGGTTCAATAGCTAACTCTTTCTAGCAAATTCAACTCTGGGATCTGCTCATCAAATTTCAGCTTATAACGAACTTTTCGATTTTTACGGTCACCGCATCGGCGGTCCCGGATACCGATGCCAACGCCAACTCATCTCATTACAAGATTTGTTCGCGGACACAGACCGAACGCGAGTCGAAACCGCAATACGAACGGAGGGTTGAACCTGTTTAGCCAGAACCGGAGTCGCAGGAACCGCAGTAGCAAACGCTGAAGGTGGCTCAAAAATTGATTCCCTACGGGAATCAATTTTTTACGAACTTATCAGGAGAACATAGGGGCGTTCGCGGTCGGCCAGGCTGTCCCACCCCTGGCGCTAACTCACTTTTAGGCCTAATCTCACCTCGCTCAGAATCCGCAACAAGGGCGTAGCGTAATATCCGCGTCGACCTCGGGGGAGCCAACCCCTATATACATTTCTACCGACTCTGAAATTTTGCCTGTTGTGGAGCTTAAGCCAATACATAGATTATATCCATAGTTTTGTGATTAGCCAAGTACCTTCTATTCCTTTTCGGGATATCGCAAAAGGCCGGCATCCGGTCAGAGGCTCGGAATACCTACCTGGTTTAAAGGCCTATTTTGGTTTAAAATCTTCATTGTTTTAAACTCAATGGTTTTAAACGCACATAAACAAAACCAATGGTTAAACCATAAATAAAAACATATTCAAATATTAATTTATATAATGAGGTTTCTTTAGCATTGTTCTGTAACGAGTGGTTTTTTTCTCTAAGGTAGATTTTCAATCGAAGAGTAGCTGAAAGGCAATAAAAAATTTTCTGTGCGATATTGTATTATTGTGTGAATGTTAATAATAATATTTATTATATATATTATATTATATAGGCAGATCTACTACTATAGCCTATAAAATATATATTTTATATTATATTGGGTAGTGAGTAGATTTATATGGATCACCACACGTATAAATACTATCACCCTTGTATATTTATATAATACTTATACGCTTTTATTGTTATATCTATATATTATATATATATGGAGTCCATATAATTTTATAACTATATATTATTATATATGTATCTTATTATATACTATATATATAGTTTTATTAATATAATATATATGATTTTAATATATATTGATTTATATATTATATATATATAATATATATATATTATATAATATATATATATATAATATAATATATATATATATTTATATTTGTTAAATTTAACAAATGTTTACAACACCAATGATTCTTACGTTTCGAGCTTTTGGGAATTCATTTTCTACCCATTAATGCCACATTTCAAAAGTTTAAAATAAAAACTCATATGTGAAGTGTGAGGATTTGTGAGAAATGTGGCATCGTAGCGCAGCGATTTTCTCTTGGTGGCGTCATTATCATCTAAGTCATCCTTTAAAGGAGTTCAAACATAAAGTGATATTGTCAGTCATATCGCAATTGAGCCATTAATTCATATTTTTGGTGGCATTGCAAAATATAATAATTTTTTGAGGGTAAAATTAATAATAGTTAAACCTTTTTGTGTCAGATAGTAGTCTTAATATAATTCAATAAATATTAAGTCCCTCTATATTTTTTTTAACTTTTGAGTTTTTATGTAAAACTCAAATAATAAGAATAATTTTTATACCAGTTTGGCAGTTATCACGAAAATTTGAATTTAAAGATTAACAGAAATTTATTAAGGAATTTTAAAATTATTTTTAGCGCATCGTTGTATAACGGAGGTTTCCAGTAGTGGTTTTTGCCTTTAAAATCTATTTAAACCATTAAAAACTACATTAAAACAAAAAAAATAGACATAAAAAACTCCAAAATACCCCCTAATAACCGAGTTGGTTTATTTGTGTCGAGTTTGTTTCAACGAAATGGTTTTTTGGTTTTATTTACCAACCCTAATCATATATATATTTATATGGATATATAAAATAGTATATATATATATTTGCATATATATATATATATATGAATGTATGTATGTATATATTAAATGAGTGAGTATTATATATATATATAATATTATATTATATATATTTATTTATATATATATATTTAATAAATAAATAATGCATCACTGAATATAATAATAGAATTATTGTTATTACAAATACCAATAACCTACACGCAAATGTGAATTATCACACAACTTCGTATCCAGAGACGACAGTCAGCAAATTATCAAACTAAACATCTACAAAATTCATACCAACAGGTAATAGTTTTTAAAATTTCTTTAACTCAAGCTCGAGAGAGCGCGGATGTTATCTCAAAAGGCGCAATACTATTTCCCACCCGCCACACTATTCCAAACCTATTTACGGCCGAATCTACCGCAACTCTCGCAATATTCATGGTTGCCAACATCTAACAACTTCACGGCAGATGATCATCGCATGGAGGCGGCATGTCTTGACACACCAGACCTAAACAACGTGCCACAAACCTGATAAACATATTCCATCAACACTTTCATTCATTATACAAGGCTAACATTATATTTACATGTAATTATGTCCGCCTCACTAAAACAATATCTTACATTTTATCACTTAATGATAACACACTTTTCTGCACAACATTTGGTTTCATCTCTTTCTTCACATAGTTTAGGCTCTCTTTATACTTAACATTGTTGTATTTTCAAGGGATAAAAAATTTCCCTTTTATCTAAGAAGCTCTTCATAAATAACTCGGACGTAACACTTGACATCCTCTCATTAAACTCACTTTCATCTAAAATTATCATAGACAAGTATAACCTCATCTTGCATAAACAAAGAAAATAAATAGTTGATTTTA
>JABUQX010023622.1:0-5000 GCA_015478945.1 Trachelipus rathkii
CACTCTGCTTTTAAACAAGGCCCAAACAGCGTAGCGAATCAGTTTAAGTACGGGAATCGAACTTTCATTGCTCGGGGGACTAGCACTGAAAGACGGAAGAGAAGGATTCCGGGGAGAGGCAGATGCGCGGAAGAGGCACATCCAAAAACCCAGGGAAGGATGAGAAGCATCCGCCTCTGGAAAACGGAAATGCCACCACACCACCCCAGTGCACCAAGAACAGGAGCTGCTGGTTTTTCTCCAGACCATTATATCAATTTCTCTCGAAAAATTCGAGGTGTACGAAATTTATTGATATTGATGATGGATAAAATGAACTGTGGTAAGCATTCCACCCACCTGACAGCCCACCTAATGGAGGATCTGGTTTTTCAAAATGTTGTTAGTTGTTTCTTCGCTCTAGGACACTGCAGGGCAGTATACCCTGCCCAACAGTGTCCCAGAGAGCCCCCCCACCAACGTCAAGGTAAACAACAGAATAGATTTAGATATTGCCTAGTTATTATAGTAATAATATAATTATTTAAAGTTATAGATGAGGGTAATAGCCATTCAGTCTATAAAATCAATTTAAATGTTATTTATTATATATGGTACCTTTAAAGAGGTTGAGATTATTTTAGGAAGTTTAATTATTAAAAAACAATAAGTCTTAGACTAAAAGTATAATTAGTTATAAACTTAAAATAAAAATTATATTTCTTTATTATAACCAATAAGAATTCTTAATAAGTAAGGAAGTTTAATTATTAAAAAACAATAAGTCTTAGACTAAAAGTATAATTAGTTATAAACTTAAAATAAAAATTATATTTCTTTATTATAACCAATAAGAATTCTTAATAAGTAAACTATATTTTCATTTTTTAAAAAGGTGCGGAACAAAAGAGCGGAAACTTTTTTTTGATCCGCACGTGCAAGTCCGCTAATTTCCTGGCGACTCCGCACCTCCGCTAGTCCGCAACCTATTCTGTTAGGTCCTCTCGAGAGCGGACTAGCAGGACTAGCGGACTAAAGAGCGGAAGGGCCCACCTTATTATAATAATATATTATAATATATATTATTATATATATTATATATAATATATATAATATATATATTATATATAAATATATAATATAATAATAATATATTATATTAATATCTTCTACCACTTTCTCACCAAGCGCCACTCCGTGTAGGTCATCCCCTGTCGTTTGCGATGCTTCTCCACAGGACCCTCTCTTCGTACAGTCGATGTTCCTTCACCTGATCCAGCGTCCATCCCCTCTTCGCAACAGCCGCCGCCACTCCATCCTTCCATCTTTTCCTTGGTCGTCCCGCCGGTCTTCTACCTGCAGGCTGCCATGCATAAAATCTGGCCGGGTATCTATCTTCATCCATCCTTCTGATGTGTCCATACCATCTCAGTTGTTGTCTCTCGATCAAATCCTCCACCGCCTCGACCCCCAACTCCTCTCTTATCTCAGTATTCCTTCTTCTCTCTCTTCTGGTCACCCCCACTATCAACCTCAACACCCTCATCTCCGCCGCCACGATCTTACTCCTTGTTCTAGTTGTAAGTGTCCATGACTCCGACCCAAACAAAAGTACCGGTCTCAGAATCGTGGTATAAATAAGTGTTTTAACCTGTCTCGTCACATGTCTGTTTCTCAGCAAGGGATACAACTGACCAACACCTCTAGAGTAGTTCATTATTCTTTCCTCTATTTCACCCTCCATCATTCCACTGCTGTTTACCGTAACTCCCAAATACTTAAAGTTCCTCGCATCTTTTATTCTTTCCCCACCGATCTCTATGTTTAAGTTCTCTCCTTCCCTAGCTATCTTCATCACTTCAGTCTTGCTCATATTCATCTTCAATCCCCTCCGTCGCAGCACCTCCTCCCATCTGATCAGTACTCTCTGTAACGTCTCCCTGTCTCTTGCAACCAGAGCAATATCGTCCGCATATGCCATTACAACAATCTCCTCCTCCTCTACACCAATCTCTCGCATACACTTGTCCATATACAGGATGAACAACAATGGTGACAACACTCCTCCCTGTCTAACACCTGTCTTCACTCCAAACCACTGTCCTATCCCATACGCTGTCCTGACGGCACTTTCACTTACTGTGTAAAGTCCCCTTATCACTCTAATCAACTTGGGTTCTATCTGGTAGTAACGATCCTCGAGTGTCTCCCAAAGTTTTACCCTAGGTACACTGTCAAATGCCTTCTCTAAATCCACAAAAGCCATATACATTTCCTTATCCCACACCCAGCTCTTCTCTATCATCATCTTCAGAGAAAATATCAGATCCGCGGTACCTCGTCCGGGCCTGAATCCATACTGTCATGAGCCTTTTCTCCAATATCCTTTCATATAACTTCATGGCATGCGGCAGCAACGATATGCCCCTATAATTGGAACAGTCGCCCCTATCTCCCTTTTTGAACACCGGACATACTATCGCCCTGCCCCACTCCGCAGGTACTCTCTCCACTCTCCAGAAATCATTAAACATTCTTATCATCATCGCTTGACCTCCCACATTCGCATATCTTCCACCGGCAGCGCCCATCACATCCTGCGACTCTTTCCCATTTTTCATATTCCCCATTGCCATCTCCAACTCTTCCATTGTTATCGCACCCTCATCCACGTTTATTCGGATCTGTTCCTCTCTGCCTTCCGGAAGGTTCACATCTCCTTCCTCCTGATTATATAACTCTGAAAAGTACTCTCCCCACCTGTCGCTGATCTCATCAGGGTCCACTCTCAGCCTACCCGCCTTATCCTTTACTGAGTGTGCAACAGTCGACTCCTGTCCTCGTAGGTTTTTTGCCATGTTATATATTAATTTCTTAGTTCCACCCATATCCTGTCTCAGTTGTTCACCGATCCTCTCCCACGCTTGCTCCATCGCTCTCCTTTTTATGGTCTCGGCCTCATTTCTATTTACCACATATTCCGCTCTTGTCTCAGGGGATCTTCTTTTCATCCACGCTCTAAACTTTTTATTTTTTTCCTTTACTGCACGTGCAACTTCATCTGTCCACCACGCAGTCTTTTTCTTTCTGGAACCCGTTCTTTTTACCCCCAGCGTATCTCTCGCACATGTTATCATTTTTTCTTTAAAATACTCCCACTCTCCTTCTACATCTACAACATTCTCTTCTTCCTCTGGTATAATATCACGGACTCTTTCTACAAAAACCCTTTTCACTTCATCCTCCTTTAATCTCTCCACTGCTATCCTCTCTCTCGTTACCATCTTCGTTGGTAACGGGGTTTTTAGATTTAATATCCCCACCACCAAACGATGGTCCGAATCAAGCGACACTGATGGTATACTTTTCACGTCTCTTACCACCTTCCTGTTGTTAATTAGTATAAGGTCAATCATTGACTTATCCGTGTAATCCTCAACAATACTATTCCACCTGTACCAGGTCCATTTATGCGAGTCCCTATGCGCAAAGTATGTATTCATCACTGCCAACCTATTGCTTACCGCAAAATCCAACAACCTCTCCCCCTCCGCGTTTCTTTCTCCTATTCCAAACGCCCCCATTGCTATCTCGGTACCTATTCTCTCCCTTCCTATGTGCGCATTCAAGTCCCCCATGACAATTTTCACTTCAGTATTCATTCCGTCATACACATTTTGCAACTGTTCATAAAAAAACATTCTTTTCTTCCTGTGGTCTTCCTTGGTGTGGTGCATAAACCTGTATTATGCCCACACGTCTCCTTTTCAGCCTCAGTGCTATAGCAATTATTCTTTCATTTTTGAAAACTATGTCCTCTACTCTATCTGCCAAATCCGGGGTCAGGAACAATGCCACCCCATACTTTCTCTCCTCATCTCTCCCTTTGTATATCAGTTGGTAATCATCATGTATTCTCTTCCTCCCCTCACCCTTCATCCTCGTCTCGCAGACACCAAGAACATCCAGTGTCCTCTCCTTCATCATACCCACAACCTCCTCCTCCTTTCCCTCCATTGTACTAGCATTAATAGTTCCTATACGGAACTTATCCTTGTGTAGTCGAGTTCGTAGTCCATTTTCATGCCTGGTCAACAACCGAAAAGATCCGTCCTGGTTCCGAGGCATCACAAGCGCGTCTTGAGCCACAACAATCCACCGCCGGCTGGCTAGGCCTGTCGCGGCTTCTTTTTCTGGACTGGTATTTAGTTTCTTCCCGGACATGTATAGCCCCCCAATTGGGTTACAGAGCTCTCTCCACAGTCTCCAGGCACATGTCCAGTCAAATTAAGCCACAGCACCACTACAAGGTAACCAGCCCATTATCATGGTAGATGGAGCTCCATAAAAAAAAAAAAAACATATATATATATATATATATATTATATATAATATATATGATATATATATATATATATATAATAATATATATATATATATATAAATATATATATATATATATAATAGTAATAATAGGTTTGTCAGATGGAGCACTCTAATGATATTTTGAAAAATAACAAAAGGAAATAATTGCCATTCTCCTTCTTGTGACGTCAAGAGCAAAAAGGGTCACGACGAAAATCTGGATTTTCATTTCTTTGAGTAACACGTAATTCCCCTTACGTCATTCACGTCTCGGAAATTCGGCTATTTTTCATATAATATTAATTCTTATTTTTCTCGTCTCATTAATTGTTAAATACTAACCCAATTCAAAGGTATTGTTTCTGGGTTATTCCTTCTCTGCATGGTTTTATAAAAATATCTTTAAAAATAGATTGCCTATATATATATATATATATATATATATATATATATATATATATATATATATATATATATATAGTATATACTATATATTAATTATATATATTATATATATATATATATATATAGCTGTTAGGCTAACGATTTGGTGTACATGTTATAATAAATTTATTCCCCCCATTAGGGGGTGTTAGAGAGCTCGTATCCCTTGAAACTTAGCACCCCCACTTTTGATGATGAAACCTCGTCTTAGA
>JABUQX010023622.1:15000-37500 GCA_015478945.1 Trachelipus rathkii
ATAGAATTTCCGATTGAGGTCGTCTCAACCTTGTAAAATTCAATTCTTTAAAAACTCAACTTCTACAAATCTCCCTCTCTAAAACACCTTCTAACTTTCCTATAGCTTTTGACGGTTCTTTCGTCTCTCCTGTTGACAATATAAGCATTCCTTGGCCTTAACATAAAAAAAATATGTCTTTCAAACCTCACATCACAACGGTTGCTAGGGCGGCCTCAAAGAAACTGGGAGTTCTGTTTAGACTGCGAGTCTTTTTTTTCCTCTTATCAGTTGCTCCACCTATACAAGGGTCTCATCCGCCCTTGTATAGAGTACTGTTCTCATATTTTGGGGGCTCTGGTTTCACCCGGCTTTTGGACAGGGTCGAGTCAAAAGCCAGTTCACTTCCAGTTCACTTGACCCTCTATCTTTGCGGCACGATGTTGGTACTAATATCTCTTTCCTATAGGTACCGCAACGGCAGGTGTTCGAGGGAACTTACCACTCGGGTACCACCACATTTACGACGCCCTCGTATCACAAGGGGTGCTGTGTCTGCGCACGAGTTTTGTGTAGATATTGGTAACTCCAAGCTAGTTCACTGCGGTGATTCCTTCTTTCCTGCCATTTCTGTTCTGTGGAATTCTCTTCCATCTTCTGTGTTTCCTGCTGAATTTAATCTCCCTCACTTTAAAGCCTGCATCTGTGCTCATCTGCGTAATTTTCGCTATCGAATTAAATTTTGGCATGCAACCCCCCCCCCCTGAATAGGGCTCTGCCCGTGAGTGGTGGGGACAACTGTAATATATATATATATATATATATATATATATATATATATATATATATATATAACTATATATATATATATATATATATATATATATATATATATACTATATATATGAATAGGGCTAGCCCTATTCGATTTCGTTTTATTTTCTGCAGAGGATAACTTTATTCGTAGCAATTACATTTTAACTCTTAATACATATAACTACAAATAGTCGGGAGTTGAAATAGACCTGGAGCTTGAGCCGGTGCTGGAGTCAAATCTTGAAATAAGCATATAATACTCCAAGTGAGGTTTATTTCCCTATGTTTACGAACATATAGAACTATAGAACTTTATTTTTTGTGTTTCATGTTCCTTTGAGGTGTCTAAGAGGCCAGGGGAGGGTTTCCCAGAAGAAAAACACAGACTGTGTAGCGAAGGAAGGAGACAGTGTCAGAGAAGGCACGGACCGGGGCTTACCGACGCAAAACCGACGCATGCTCCAGCAAGTTCAATACAGGCTCGCGAAAGAGTTATGACGTTACTCTGTTTTCTACACTTTTAACAGTTTTACTTCAAACAGGTACATTTATATTTCAAATTTCTCTTCTAAACATTAACTATAATATTTTGAGTACATAAGTTTCTTTTAAAGTGAAACATTTATATTTTCTCATTTTCTTTTGTATACTTAAATTATTATATTTTATTTTGTTTAAAGTTTACTAAATTTTTACTATATTTTATTAAAAATATCAATTAATCAATAGATCAAAACTCTAATCCAGTGATTCCCAACCTTTTGTAATTCACGGCACCCTATTTAAGGCTGTGGAATTTTTGAGGCACACTTGTTATAATAATAATAATAATAATAATAATAATAATAATAATAATAATAATAATAATAATAATAATAATAATAATAATAATAATAATAATAATAATAATAATAATAATAATAATAATAATAATAATAATAATAATAATAATAATAATAATAATAATAATAATAATAATAATAATAATAATAATAATAATAATGGATGTTAAATTTAAAATATCTATAAAACATACCTGTTAAAATTCGAAAGCGGGAGTTTACGGTTTAGAATCCATTAATAGGAAATTTGTGCTTGATGCTTGGAGCTCAAATATTTTATGTTAGGTCTGATGTTTGATAGCGCAACAGGCATATTTTCCTGAAGATTCAACAATCTATTTCTTGTTTTGCATTTTATTGTGACCATTGCAGAGAAAGCTTGTTCACAAAAGTATGATGTTGAAAATGGCAAAAGGAAACTTGTGGCTTTTTCTACTAGGTTAGAATACTCCTTTTGTATGCTAAGCCAAAAATCAGCCACTGATAAGTCAGTCTTCTCAAGTTTAATTTTCAGTAAAGAATCAGTGCAGAGATCATTAAATTCGTCTCTTTCAGTAGCTGTGAAATCTAGTTCTTCAGCAATATCTGCCTTGTGAAATGGGGAAACAATCCACTCAAGATTCTTAACGTTTGATAAATGATCAAGAATGAGGTCTTTTAGCTTTTCCTCGCCATTACATTTCGAAAATTTTAAAAGGGATGGAAAATTTGAAAAATCATTTTTCTCAATTGCAGACTTCCAAGAAGCTACCTTTCTCATGAAACCTTTCATTTCATTGGTTGAAGAAACTGTTGTTTCTTGTCGTCCCTGTAATGAAGTATTTAATACATTTAGTTTACTAAATATATCTGACAGATATGACAGCTGTAAACACCAATCATCATTTTGCAGCAACCTAGGAAATGCATCATGTTTCTCTTTCTCAAAAAAGACTTTTAGTTCTTCTTTGAGTGTAAGAACGCGGTTCAGTACTCTACCACGAGATAATAATAAGATATATGGTGCATCCATTTCACAAGATTTTTTCAAAGAGTCTTCACTTGAAACGTCGCGATTTAATGTAATTTATCATCTTCACAACCTGATCTATAAATTCAGCGAACTACTCACCACAATGTTTCCCCTACTAGTGCTTTTCTGTGCAGAAAGCAGTGAGTTATTTTTAATGATGCATTTTCCTGTAAAGCTGGCGCAATAAATCCTTTATGCTTTCCTGTCATTGATGGTGCACCATCAGTACATATTTCACAACAGTCGTTCCATGAAAGACCATGATTATTGAGATAGGAAGAGACGGAAGCGAAATTATCGGCGCCGGTACTAGTTGTTTCCAACTCTTTGCAAAACAAAAGCTGCTCCACGATATATTTACTGTCAATAAATCTACAGAATCCAAGAAGCTGATTTTTGGCAGTAATATCAATACTTTCATCTATTTGTAAAGCAAATTTATGGTGAGTTTTTATTTTATCTGTGACTTGTTCATTTATATTTAATGACATTTCAAATATTCTACGGCTAATAGTATTGTTTGAGAGAGGAACCTTTGAAATTTTGGTATGGTTTCAACGATAATTTTGCACGCCGGGATAATGATATCCTCTCCAGCTGTATGAGGTTTCATTTTCTTGGCGAGCAGTTCAGCAACTTTAAATGAAGCTGCGAGAGAAGCGTCACTTGTGGTAAATCTCTTCAACATTCTATTACCAACTTTTTCTTGATTTTCTAATAGCCTTGAAAAATATGAGCCAGGTTTCTGGGATACACCTGGGTGCTTCGTAGCAAGATGTCTCTTAAGTTTGCTGGGTACCATGGCTTAGCGTTTCACCACACACTAAGCACAGGGGACATGGATTATCTGCATCGTTGTTCCATGAAAATCCGTAAGACAAATAACTCTCTAAATACGTTCTTTTCTTTAAAAGAAATTCTTTTGATGTTGAAGATCCAGGAATGATAATGTTCAAATTACTCTCACTTAAAGTAGGTGGTATAAGTTCGCTCTCCTATTTCTTGAAAATTTTAGAACATTTCTAGCACAAATTTTAAAACAAAATGGAAAGCAGTTTTAAATTAACAATAGACATAGACTCATAGACTTATAGAGGTCATAGAGACATAGAGCATCTTACTGTCTTACGCCTGGCAGAGACCTTTGTCCTGCAACTTACAATAATATATATATATATATATATATATATATATATATATATATATATATATATATATATATATAAATATATATATATATATATATATATACATATAAAAGAGACATTTGTCTAAAAATATATATAATATATATATATATATATATATATATATATATATATATATAATTAACTTTCAGGAGAGAGGGAGGTTAAAGCCTTCTTAAAGAATTTTTGCCTAATAAATTGAAAACGTAATTTCATTAAGATGGTTAAAGATGTTACAATTAGATTAAAATCACGCGGCACCCCTGACAGATCTCGCGGCACACATAAGTGCCGCGGCACACCGGTTGGGAATCTCTGCTCTAATCAGCCATACACCAACCCACCCCTCCCCTATCATCTGTGATCTATTGATCAGGTGATTAAAGTCATATTTGAGCTCATTTTGTATAAACATAACGTGAAAATATGTTTATAGTTTGAACATTACATATAATTATTAGAAACATTTTGTTTTTACTAAATTTTGTTAAAAATATCAATTAATCAACGAATCAATAGATCAAACGCTTATGAACCACACACTACACCCTTTCCCTGTCATCTGTGATCTATTGATTAAGCGACTAAGGTCATATTTGAACCTTCAATTAGTATTATAAATTTATTATAACATGTAGACCAGATCGCCAGCCTAACTACTATATATATATATATATATATATATATATATATATATATATATATATATATATATATATATATATATATATATATATATATATATATATATATATATAGATGTTTGGTAGGCTAGTGATAGGGCTGGTACTTAATTGATGACTTTAACAGTAGGCTGGATGTTTTTCTTGGTTTTCTCTTTTGTTACTTTCGCTTCTAGGCGTGTAGTAGCCACTACTGGCGAACTTATTCCAGAGATGGATAGCAAAACTATTATTCTACTTGTCGCTGGTGGAGAGTAGCTAAACTACTCCAAACCTATTTCTATGGACGAGTAGCCAAACTACTCATGACCTATTGTTGAGTAGCATAACTACTAGCGAACATCTTTTTGGTCGTGTTGCAAAACTACACTTCTTGGTGGTAAGAGCGGCCTCTTTGTAGGTCAGAGGAAAAGTGACTTCTTGAAGCTATGCCTCTTTGTAGGCCAGAGGGAGAGGGAGGGAGCCTTTTGATAGGCCAGAGAGAGGGAGAGGGCCTCTTTAGCAGGCAGGAGGAGCTTCTTCTTGACCTCCTCGTTGACTAGAACAAGACTTGGACACTCAACTTGTTATGCCTATTTATATCCTAAAAAGTTATTTCTCAATAGGAAAGGCAAGATAAATTCAACGGTAAGTTTCCAACACTTTAATCTCTTGGAAAAGTTATTTTAGCATTATTTTTAGATTTATATCATCACAAAAATTCTTTCTTAATATAGTATAGAACTAATATACAAAATAAAATACATTTTATATCTAAAAACTTAGTTATAAATTTTTATATTTTGTAAAATATCAGTCAAGTATAACTATGTTGTTATTAGAACTGTTTATATGTACCTCCCTAAATACCCAACTTCTTCACTCTCTAAACCCATCAACAGTTACATCCTTTTTATTATTTAGGTTCGAAACTTGGTCGCTTTGGCTTCAAAGTGAATTAGTAGAATTCGGTTAATAAATATTCTTCCTTTACATTATTTGCTTTGTCTTTACATAAGATACATATTCATTATGATAAATGTTATGATGTTTTAAAACTATATAACACGGAACACGTTATTTTATTCAAAAATGGTCAAAATACAGCCTTATTGCTTAATTAAAATATGATTATAGAGTATGATAAAAAAATTTATAAGTCGGTTTACTCTATAACTTAGTAGAAAAAATCTCACGATCCACTTACATAAAAGGAGACTAAAATTTGTTCCCCCTGTAACATGCTTTTTATGATTCAGCGCATTTTTACCCTATTCAGACGAAGCTTGAAATGTCTACTATTTAAATCTAAAATTCCGTCAATGAGTACGGGAATGGAATAAAACCCCTGAGAAAACGTGGAAGTTTAGCTTCTCTTTTTTAACTTTCTCAAAAATTATTTTTTCTCCACGGAATATATTTTTGTTTTAACAGATACTAAAATATTAGAGTTACTATTTGAACTTTTCAAGTTATATTTTGTAGAATAAATTTACAATTTATTGGACTTATTTATGTTTTCAATAAAAGTATACCTTATTTAGCATACCTTAATCTTGAGAACGCCGTGAAGTAGTATTATGAAATTCTCCTAATTTCATATATTAGCATATCCTTACAAGCCCAAACAGGTTAATAATGTTGAATCCTTATTTTTTTCCGGACTCTCGGGTCGGGGGTGCTGGGTGCGGAACCCCCATTGAAAAATGTTCTTTTTGCTATGCATTAATTTACCACGAAAAATATTATTTCCTAAAGTTTTCGAAAACTTTATTTTAAAAACTAAAAAAATAATAATTTAAAATTGATCCGAAAATTCCTTGAGAACCTCGAGAAGGCAACAATATTTATAATTTCTTTTAAACAATCCAAAAATGTTTTCACCGTGGAAAATAAATAAAATAAAAATATAGTTAATAATAAATAAATAAATTAAAAGTTAAATAATTTAAATAAAAAATAAATAAATAAATAAATCTTTGCCAGGGATTAAAATATCTGAAATGATATTTGAACTTTTTTAAATTTATTAAAAAAAAAAAAAATGCTTGTTAGTAAACTGTTTCAAAAAGTTTCCTTATTGTATTTGCAATACAATTAATTTACTTTTGTTGTCATTAAAAACTTTTTGGAAATATTTCGTGGAACTTTTATATTAAGAAGATATGAAAATATACGTGTTTTAAATGGAATTATTTTTGTAACTTGTGAACATTTGGTAAGAGCATAATAATAATAATTAATAATAATAATAATAATTATAATAATTATAATAATTATAATAATTATAATAATTTAATAATTATAATAATTTAATAATTTAATAATTTAATAATTTAATAATTTAATAATTTAATAATAATAATAATAATAATAATAATAATAATAATAATAATAATAATAATCAATAATAATAGATAAATAATATATAAAAATATAATAAAAATTAATTATAAAAAACACGTAAGTAAACAATAATAAATAAATAAACAAGTCAAATAATTAATAATTAAGAAAAAATAAATAAATATTAAAAAATAAAAAAAAATAACGAAAATGAAAATAATGAATACTATTACTGCTGATAGATACTGATGATGATGATGATGATGATAGTAATAATAATAATAATAATAATAATAATAATAATAATAATAATAATTTTAAAAATAATAATTTTAAAAATAAATAATTATTTTAAAAATAATTATTTTAAAATAATTATTTTTTAAAAATAATTATTTTTAAAATCATTATTTTAAAATAATTATTTTAAAAATAATTATTTTAAAAATAATTATTTTAAAAATAATTATTTTAAAAATAATTATTTTAAAAATAATTATTTTAAAAATAATTATTTTAAAAATAATTATTTTAAAATAATGCGTTTAGTAGTCTGATTATTTAACTGCTTCATTTTAAAATACTATTTTAAAATAATAATTTATAAAATAATTATTTTTAAAATAATAATTAGAAAATAATTATTTTAAAATAATTATTTTAAAATAATTATTTTAAAATAATTATTTTCAAAATTATTATTTTAAAAATAATTATTTTAAAAATACTATTTTAAAAATAATTATTTTAAAAATAATTATTTTAAAAATAATTATTTTAAAAATAATTATTTTAAAAATAATTATTTTAAAAATAATTATTTTAAAAATAATTATTTTAAAAATAATTATTTTAAAATAATTATTTTAAAATACTATTTTAAAATAATTATTTTAAAAATAATAAAATTATTTTAAAAATAATTATTTTAAAAATAATAATTTTAAAAATAATAGTTACATTTCTGATTTTGCCGCAATCTATAGCTCCTGAAAATATTTAATATTATTCTGGAATGAAATCAAGCTATTAATTTAATATATAGTTACAAGGTTTCGTTCTCGTACTTTGAATGCTACAAGCCATTTTGCAATTCATAAAGCTCTTTCAAATGGAGAGAGTACAAACGTCTTGTATCGATTTAATTATGATAAAAATGGACGTAAAACTACTTATATTGTATACTAAACAAATACAGCAATTAAGAATATAGCAATCCGAGTATGATTTTTCAACATTTGAAATAGTCGTATCACCAAAATCTAAAAAATATTAAGACAACTTCTCCAACATACTAAAAAAAACGATTTTATATGAAGTCGGAATTGAAACAATTTATAGAGAGTTTATAAAAAAAAAAAAAAAAATCAAAAAATCACACTCTCACTCTCTCGCGCACAAGTGATCGTGAAAACAAAAATAAAAAAATAAAATAATATTTTGGGTAAAATATTTTTAAGAATTAATTTCCATAAATTTTTTTTTTTTTTTAATTTATTTTTTTTTTTAATTCTGCATTATATAAGTTAATTTTAAACTATGGCAATCTTATTTAAATAAGGAGTAACGCTGAAAGTTTTAAAAAAAATTAAAAAAAAAAAAAATTAATCATAAAAATAATAATAACTATAATAATAATCAATAATAATAATGAGATAATAAATATAATAATAATAATAATAAAGGTAGGGAATAAGTATATTAGAAATGAATATTGTTACGTGCCAGCGATGTAATAGGTAAGTGAGTTTACTAAGGTGAGGATAATGAGTAATAATAATAATATAATAATAATAATAATAATAATAATAATAATAATAATAATAATAATTAATAAATAATAATATAATATATTAAAATAAAATAAAATATTATAATAATAATAATTATCAAACTGAGATAATAATAATAATAATAATAATAATAATAATAATAATAATAATAAATTTTAAAAATAAAATTAATCCAATTAATTTTGTTCTTTAAGTATTCATAAAAAAATAAATTACTTTGGCTTTTAAAAAATGAGATTATATATATATATATTATATATTATATCTTATATATATATATATATATCTATATATATATATATTATATAATTAATATAATATATATTATATATATATATTTAAAATATATATATAATTATTATGTATATATATAATATATTAATATATTAGTGTATATATTATGAAGGTATATATAATATGTAGTATTATATATATATTATATATATATTATATATAGTATTCATATTATTATATATATATATTATATATATTATATTATAATTAAATATATATATTATTATATATAAATTTATATATATATTTATATATATATATATTATTATATTATATAATATATATATAGTAGTATATATATCGTGTAGATGTGTGTGTGGTGAGTTAGTATAGGATTATATATATATAGTAGTATATAATCAAAGCAATTTGTATTATGTAGTGATTATATATAGTTATATATATATATAAGTGTAATATATATATATTTATATACTATATATATATATATATTATATATATATATATATATATAGTATACTACTATAGTATATCTATATTATACTATATATATATATATATATATATATATATATATAATTCGAAATAAATAGATAATAATAAGAACTGAATTAAAAAAATAATTATTAATAACTGATAAAAAATTTAAATACTGCTTATTTTTCTGCATACATTTTATGTATATATATTTTAATCATTTATTACAGTACCATTAACAATAAGTAAAGTAAATTCTCGTACTTAACTACATTGTAGTTTTAATTATTTAATATTTTTATCTTTTTTTTAAAACTATGTTTTGAGATGCTCGAAATCGCGAAAAGAAAGGAAGGAAGGAAAAATATATATATTTTTTCTTTTTTACATTTAAAGATTGCTACTTTCGCTATCTTTCTTCTGAGAAGGTCTGGAATGAGTTTCGAAACTTCCGATAGGTGGGAGTCTATTACCAATATCAAATAGATTTTGAGATTGCCACAGAGTATTAGTACTGGTACCAATCAATGGGGAAGATACCAGTGGTGACTGATCCGTGTTCCATGGAGAAGACCAAATTGAAAATGAGCTCTGTGACTCCCACATTGACGGTGACGGAGGATTTGGGGCAGACTTCTCTCTAACACCGCTGGTATCACCATCTCCCCAAACAGAAGGGAAATTAGGACCACCAAACGGTAACCAATCCTCATCGGACATTGCAGGTGTGGTTCGAATGGTGTCCACGCCCAATATTGGTATCGACGGAGAAGAAAGTGTTTTTGGATCCCAAGAGTGACTACTAACCGCTTGAGGTGTTGCAATGTGGGTGGAAGCCGATGAAAGACCACCCATAAAAAGCCCTTGATTTTGAGGATGAGAGTCTGACTGAGAAAATGTTGTTGTCGTTATCGGGATACTAGATAGCATTGGTGATTTAAGAGGTTGAAATACACCTGGTGATGACGTAGGCAATTTTTGTCCAATCACGCCTAATGGCTTTTCTACACGCTTGATTTCAGGAAGAATTTTGCCAACTGGTGTCACCTTTGATTTCTGATCGTGAAAAAAATAATTACATAATTGGAAAATTAAAATTGATAACAAATGTCTAAACTCAAGAAAAAAAAATCAAGTGTTTAAAACACCAGTTAGCTTACCTGTTTAGTGTTGCCCAGTACTATAGACGAATAAGAAGGATCCCTTGGTGCTAATGGTTGGTTCGGAGGTAGCTGTCGACTACTTGGAGCAACTACCGCCCTCACAGGAGCGCGCTTTGGTACCTGATGTGTAGATTTTTCTTCGCGTTTTACATGACTAGATGAGACCTTTTCGGAAGGTACATTCTGAAATACAAAATAAAAAATTAAAAAATGACCATCAATGATTTGAAAATTCTTTACTTGAACAAAAATGAGAACAAAATGTTAATTATCACCCGTCCAGTACCAAAGAGTCCATGATGTGGCAATATGTCTGAGGTAGAAAAAAGGGGTGTATAATTGTGTGTCGGTAGGCATTGAGCCGTGAGGAAAGGCCAAGCGATCGGAACAGGTAGGGTGTCGGGGTCAAAAACTTTCGAACACATTCATGTTTTCGCAACGTTGAAGAAGCTGTTGAAACTGTTGTCAGTTTAAAAAAAAAAAAAAAACTTTGGCATTGGACTGATTGACGATATATGCTACCAAAATTACGAAGCTAGAAACTAGTAAGACTTTAAAAAAATAAAAAATAAAATAAAATAAAAACGGAGCAGTTTAGGTATTTCAACATAAAAGAAAAAAGGAATTTCGTTACTTTATTGTTTATTTAGTCTCATATTGTCGTTCTCTTTTGCATTGGTCATGTGGACGACCGGCGCCTGTTGGCAGGCGTTGAGGGTATAAGGCAGCTCTAAATATTGAGAATGTTTTTTACGTCGAGTCTCTCTAGGGGAAAAAAAGGAAATAAAAATATGGTTAAAAACACACACACACACAACCCTCACACAAAGACCAAATTCCGTACTTAGAAATCACCAGTGATTCAGAATTATATATTATGTTTTTACATATGAGTAGGTAGTATATATATATTATATTATATATATATATTATAAGTATATATATATATTTTATATATTATATATAATATATATATATATATTATATATATATATATTATTATATATATTATATATATATATAATAGTAATATATATATTATATATATATATTTAGCTATATATTATAGCTATATATTAGCTATATTATAATTATATAATATTATATATATATACTATTGATATATAAGTATATATATATATATGTATATATATATATAGTATAATATATATATATATATATATTATATATATATATATATATAGTATTATATGATAGTAATATTAATTAATTATATATAATATAATTCTAAACAGACTCGCCAGGGAAGGGCTTGTCGCCTGTAAGTTGCAGCGTCTTCGTCCTTCTGGCGAACTCTTAACCGTGAGAACACTCTGAAACCATTTCTCGGCTAATGGTTTTCCGAGCAGTGCCTCGAGTTTTAGACAACTCTCAGTGAGGGTTTTTTGGCTTTCATGTAGAACTAGCAGTCTTCTTCCATTGGCCTCAAAATTCGTTCTGCCAGAGTTTTCCAGATGATTGTGCTTCTAGGCTAAGAATCCAAACGCTGTCGAAGAAGTAATATAAGCAGAAGGAAAGGACCGTGGTTGCTAGCCTTCGCCCTATAACCATGCTAAAGACTTCATTTGTCCTGACCGCTGCGAAATATCCAACCATTCTTGAACACAAATCATTTCACTGACTTCTCAATAATTCTATCCTATATCAAAATTTTAATATATCAAGCATATTTTTGTTTCATTATTATCAATAACAACAGATTAAAAATTTTTCTAGGTTCAAATAATTTTTTTTTTTTTTTTACTCTATATGTATTTTATTAACGGGAAGACATAAATATATAAATTTGTTCTTTCGTTGTTGAGTGGTGGTAAAATAATTGAATTTTGTTTTTTCAGTGTCATAATAATTTTTGAATTTTAATTTCGAAATGTTAAATGTTGAAATTCTTTAAAATTGTACAAACTGTAGTACAAATAAGGAAATTAAATTCTTATATTCCTCATGGTCAATCTTTCTTCTAATCGGGGCTTAAGCTATTTTGAGCTTCAGGAACTAGCTCTTCAATGCTCTTCTGGTTCTCGTCATTTTTTCTTTCCCAGCTGTTCCAGTGCGTCCGACTTCAACGACGGTCAGAATATTATCGTATATATATTACTATATTATATATTATATATATATATATATTTGTATATTATATATTATATATAGTATATATATATATCTTATGATATATATATAATATTATAGTACTATATATATAATTATATATATATATATATATATATATAATATTATATATATTATTATATATAGGGTGGATATATATATATATATTATTATAATGAGTAAAAAAACTATTATTAAATTTAACATAAGATTATATTTCTAATAAAAATAACTAAACCAATTATTAATACTCCTCGTTTATGGAATTGAATTATATGAGGGATCAAAACTAAGAACTATTTCAGGATCAGGAATGTAGAGTTAAGAAAAACATAAAATTTTCGGTGGTTAGTGCAGTTTTTACTTTGTATAAATAACAATTAACTTTAAGTCTTAACTTCCTACTATTCTCCTAACCTATTAAGCCTTTTCTTTCTATGAGTTCTTTGAACACATCATTTCTATATCATAATCTATCATTCGGGTATTTCACAGAAAGAACCTTTCCTTTTGGCAGTTTGAGTGCTATTAACAGGTCGGGGCGTGCGGTGATAAGTCGTTGATTCTTATCGAGATAATTATTACTTTTTACCGTGAAGGGTCCCCTCGGAATGTGCAGAACTCATAGTCCACATAATTATCTCTTGTTTGAAGCCGCATATCCCGCATATCCTTTTTTTTTTATCAGCTTAAACATATAAATTATCTCTAACTTGGTTTGTTCTCTTTGGTTGTTGTTCGTCGCAGAACTTCCTTATGGGAGGGGTACCCGACATTGTCTGTGCCGACGAGGTGTGACCCGGATCACTCGTTTGTGATTTTGTGCACACGACCTACAATTAGGTAAGGCTCTTTTTCCCTAACCCCTCTGGAATCTTAATAAGGGCTTTTGTTCCCTAACACCCTCTGGAATAGGCATATAATGTTCCCCCCTCCCGCGGTTTTCCGGGTACAAACCTATTCAACTCGACACCCATGAGGGGAGAACCCCCAATCTTAATATAACTATGGAAACGAATAAATCGCCTCGGACCTTATTGGATTCTTTTGATAATGAAATGCAATTATTAAATTCTCTATGAACATTGATGCCATAATTCCCTCTACTTTACCTGGAAGGCCTCCGCCTACCCACAGCGATCCCTCGCCTGGTACACCCTCGACATTCCAGGTGCCCAAACGGTTGAGGCAACACCAAAAGATGCCTCCCGTCTGGTTTCCTCTCAATTGTGCATTCCACATGCTGTTCCCTTGACTGTTAGCGGACACATCACTCCTTATGTATTACTTTTTGCGATCCACCACTTCCAATTTCTTACCGACCATAAAACTATCATTCTTAGCGATGCACTTGAAAAAGCTTTAGGTAGTTGAATATCCTTCCGTTACATTAACGAGAAACGGGTCCATTCTCGTTTTAGCTACTACTCGGAATCAAAAGTTCATCTTGTCATCCTTAGCGTCCCTTGGAGATACTCCTCCTATTGCCACACCTGACGAAATAAGAAACACATTCAAAGACACTCTTTATGTTCCGGTGCAGAAAAACTAAGACATTGCTTGCATTCTCCAACGGAGGAGATTTCCTGTTGCAAACGTATACAGGTTAACCCCACGTGGAGACTCCCATGACACCAACCTATTGTGGACGCTTCATTGCGGACCGTGGTGGGTCCTGTACACACACTAAAACAAATAAATAATAATTCACAAATATTTAACCCTAATTCTTTAGACTTCGATATTCTCGCACCCTATCTGAAGTAAAACCTATCATCAACCATCTAGAGGTTGTGAAGGCAAAACTGAGACCTAACATCTTCACACAATACTACACCTGGACACTTGCACTTTCTTTCTTTTTTTAAATTGTGTGACAAATAATGTTACTTTGTAGATAACTGACGAGGCGATATTCAAAGATTTCCCCTCCTCTATCATCGCTTGAGAGTTATTTGGTCTTTGATAGTGGGGATGATGAATAAAAGGAACTAATTCGCTGTTCTGGTGCATGCTTTCCCTTTTCAGTAATTTCTGCAGCTTTTACTGTCTTTTCTATGTTTATTTTTCTGAACACCATCATTCTTAAACGATGAAACAAAACTTTATTCCGAAAAGTAGCTTAAACGAGAATGTACCCGCTTCTCATTAACGCGACGGAAGGATCTTCAAATCCTAAAGTTTCTTCAAGTCCATCGCTAAGAATGATAGTTCTATGGTCAGTAACATAAATCGGGAATGATAGTGTCCGTTGGCAGTCGAGGGGGAGGGGAGGGAGCAGCATGTGGAGTAGACAAGTGAGAACGACTAGGACAGGGGGGGGGCACCTTTTTGGGGTTGCCTCAACCGTTTGGGCACCTGGGATGTCGAGGGCGTGCCAGGAGAGGAATCGCTGTGGGTAGGCAGAGGACATCCAAGTAAAATGGAGGGAATCGTGGCATCAATGTTCAGAGAGTATTCCAAAATTCGTTGCACATTAATCATTACCAAAAGAATCCAATAAAGTCCGAGGCGATTTATTAGTTTCTTTAGTTATATTAAGCCTGAGGTTTCCCCCACTCATGGGTGTCAAGTCCATGAGGATTTTACTCGGAAGACCGAGCTAGGCGGCGGAGCTTCTCTTATTATATGTGTTCCAGAAGGGTCGGGGGGAAAAAGGTTTAAACCTGGTGTTTGGTCGTTTGCACAGAATCACGAACGAGTGATTCGGCTCACACCGCGTCAGTACAGACGACGCCGGGTGCTCCTCCCATTAGGAAGGGTGCCAACGGCGTTAATCTACTTCTTTGGAATAAAAAAAAATGGGGGTGGAGGTAGATAGAAACTGTGGGGAGGAAGAGGATTGAACGAGATAATTAATTTAAAAAAAAATGAGGGGATATGAGAAAGGCTAAATGACTTCATATATGACAAGGCAAATGCTAATTGCTGCGGCCAAGAAACAGCACTAAAACAAATCCCTAATATTTGGATCTTATCGCTATGTTACATCTTAAGTTGAAATACTCAGACCATAACAAGAATTAATCAATACCCCCCTCTGCGATATGAATTATTATATGTCCGTGGAGTGGGAAGGGGATAGGGAGTTTAGATACGATATGCAGGAGTCGGTGTGTTCAATTAACTACGTACAATCACCACTTTTATAAAGATGATTCAACATAAAAAAAATTAAACAATCCATAAGGCATGTTTTCAATTTGTTTCCTCTTATCTGCCAATTAGTCTGAATCTATATTTCATTGTTATTAATTTTTTTAATTATCTTAATAAGAAAGCTATGAGTGTTAAATTTTATTAAGGGTTATGCATGAGCTTTGAGAGAATCTTGTATTTTAATATTTGAAGATTTAAATTCATCCATTGAGTATTTTACTACTAAAATTTAGATGGAGCAAATCGTTTTAAAAGTTTCTAAACGCTCAATCTGTTCAGGTGAAGATATAAAAATAATAAAAAAAATTTCTGAACATATAAGAGCTATCATTATTTACCCTTATAAAAATTGGTTATTTACACCTATAAATGTTGTCATTATTAATACATTATTTATTTGCATCTGTAAATGCTACCGTTTTAATATTTCTATTATATTTAGACTAGTAACACGTCATCGAGTTAGTCAGTTAAGCCACTTCGAACGCTTTACCTCAAATCAAACTTTGTAAAGGGTTCAATACATTTAAATTAAATTGTTTGCAAAATTGTGTCGGACACAAAATAGAATAGACACAAGTCTTGATAAATTTTGTGCATCAAAGTTAAATAATTTTTTTTTGTATGGTGTATTTCATATGTAAGCAGAGCTTCTTGACACTATCCAAACTGATGGTAGGTCATGTGCTGCAAGTCTATATATATACAAATATAATTAAATGAAAACAACATAAGTACTTTACCTTTATCTTTTTGATTCCTTTGCATTTTGTTGTGATTTCAAATCCAGAATCTTTGTGCACTGACAATTTTGTTTTAACAGGGAAAACATGGTTCGAATGATTAGAATTGTTACTGTTATTACAGTTGTTGTTGTTGTTGTTATTATTATTGTTATTATTGGTGGTGCTCACATGGTTATGCGAGTGAGATTTGACACTATTTCGTCTCTGTGGGTTTTCATCATACGTTGTCACATAATTATCCTGCAAGGAAATTTTTTTTATTTATTTTAAATTACAAAAACTAAATTTTATTCAACATCATTAAAAATTTCAAAGAACTTATTTAATGAAATTTAATAATGTTTTTAAACAAATTTTAATATTAATTTAATTTTTAAAAAAAAAAATACCCAAATGTTGAAAATACCCACCTTTAAATAAACAAAAATGTCCATCCACACTCGAGCTATTCCGTAGTAGTGAGAAATTCTTTCCTGCGTTCTGCGATTCGTTTCGGACGTCACTGAATCATTAATAATGAACGATTAGTCAGGAGATGGAGGAGTTTCCTTATTTGATTCTTTCTAGCTTTGGTGTTTTGCTTTGTACTATTATTACTGGATGAGGAGTTTGAATTCGAACTATTGAAACTATTATGTTTCCTCAGACCGAAAGACAACGTGAAGAAAGAAGACAGCCCAAGTGGAACTTAACATCATTCTTGAGTGATCGAAAGTCCGCCTCGTTAGAATGCCTTCCTCCATTACTTTTCAAATTTTGCAACCCATATAATTATTATTAATTATTATTATTATTCATTATTATTTAGTTAATTATTGATTATTAATTATTAAAATATTTTATTATTAAGTTTTTCCAAATTTTTTGAATGTTTGCTGCTGTGTGTTATAGGCAATAATTTGTAAGTTTTAAAGTTGATGTGCTAGAAGTAGAGATTCAACTGAGGCGTTTATGGAGCTCAAAATAGATGAACTCGTAAATACTATTATTATTACTATTATTATAATTATTATTATTTTATTATTTTTATTATTATTATTATTATTTAATTAATTATTATTAATTATTATTAATTAATTATTAATTATTTTTCCTTAAAGGTTCGACCCGAATTTAATTGTTTCATTTTGAAATTGAAGGAATTTGTAAAGTTTAGAAATTCTCCATCGAATTGGAATAAACGAAAAGAATTAGTAAATCCTGCAGCGCAATGGCTTGTCAATCGAAAACTTTACTGCCGAAATCAAAAGTTGTATTTTCCTAATCCGCTGGCAAAGTAATTATCAAATCCAGCAAAAGTTTGGTTTTCAAATGTGCTCCGCTTCCAAAAAGTGAATCTAAAAATGGTACCAAGTGAACATAAGCTACTGAGTATAGTTATTAAGCTACTAATTAAAAGTGGTTCCCCAGGAGGTCTGGGTATTTTTTCACCACCTTGGCAACAGCGTGGAGAATAACCGTGGCAACTAATTCTCAAAGCCACGTTACCAATTTTGACCAATGGTTATATTTTCCTTTTTCCGAGACGTTTGGAGTGACAATGCCCGTAGTCGAAGTTTTTATAACCAAAAACTGCTCAACGTGAAATAAGAAACCGGTGTAAATGCGGTTATCTGAAATCTATGGCTCTCGTTGGGGCTGGAGGGAAAAGCTAGAGCAATTAAAGACTCTGAAGCCATAGCTCTGACAGGTACATCCCCAATGTAGACTTCCATATAAATGGAATTGAGGCAATTCACCAGTATTTTCAGCAATAAGAAGAAACGATTTGAGATGAAGTGTTACATTGGAAGGATATTTCCATAGTTGATGAGGAAGAAACTGTCTGCACATAATTTAATATATATATAATATATATATATATATATATATATTATATATATATATTATATATTATATATATTAAATATAATATTAATATATATATATATATATATAATATATATATATATATATATATAATAATATTAATATATATATATATATATATACCTATATATATATATATATATATAATATATATAATATATAAAATATATATATATAATATTTATTAAGTATATATATATAATATAATAATTATATATATAATATATATATATATTATATATATATATATCACAAAATATTAAAATTAAGGTTATAATAGAAAAAATAAAAATGAAATTTTTTTTTCCAACAAAAGTTGAAAATTTAAAGTACAAATATTAAAAGGAAAAAAACCAAATCTACAGAACAAGATCATTGATGCAAAATAAAAAAAAAATGGGGAATTTTTTTCAAGATTAATTTTTTTATTTATTTATTATTTTAAATTAATTATTATTATTATTATTATTATTATTATTATTTATTATTTTAATTATTATTATTATTATTATTATTATTTATTATTATTATATCCCTCAATTTAGAACAAAAAACCTGTTAGTAAAATAAAGCGGAAGTAAGAATTTTTACAGCACAAAAGTGGGGATTAAAAAATATTTATTATTAAATTATAATTATTATTATTATTATTATTATTATTAATTAATTAATTTTTATTATTATTTTTATTAATTATTATTATTATTAGTAATTATTAATGATTATTAATTAATATATATTAAGATTATTTTTCCTTGAAAGAGCTTCAACAGAATTCAAATATTTCATTTGAAATCGAAGAAGTTGCAAAGTCAGAATTCTCATCGATTAGAATACAAAGATTAGAATCCTGTATCTCAAAAGTCACAAACAAATCAGAAAAGTTAACGGCATAGTGGGAAATGAATGATAAAAAATAACATTCATCTATAATTCAAGTGTAAATAAATGATATAAAATTACGTATAGATTCAAATAATAATTGATATAATTAAGTGTGTAACGTGTAACTGACAAAAAATTAAAACTGATGTTAGGTGAGTGAGCAGAATTAATTGTGGCTCCTTGCGATCATTTTCGATCTACTAACAGTTAAAACGAACCCATAACTAAAGAATAAAGACAGGAAAAAAAAGACGTAAAGATAAAAGATAAAGAAAGGATAAAGGTTAAAGAATAAAAGGATACTAATACGTTGCATAAATAAAGTTAAACGATGTAAAAATCCCCAGATAACAGAAAAAAAAATTTTAATAACATTTTACGATACAAATTTTAAATAATATCAGGGTGAAATATTATTCCAGCTGGTTCGCAAATTAAGAGAAAAATAATATTTTCCGTAAGATTTTATAAAAAGGAAAAAAAAAAAGATTGAAAAGAAACAAACATACAAAAAAAATGTTTTGGCTACTGAAATATAAACATGATAATGCAAAAACATTTGTATGTCAATAAGAGTGTGGACGTTCCATCAGAGCTTAACAGCTCTCAATTCAGGGTACGCAAGCTGGAGAAAACGACTCCATTATATGACGGATTATTTGTCATTATATTGACAATAGAAGAAATAAAGCTATAAATCGTGTCAAAATAACTCTTGTATTCACCAATAAAGTCACCAACTCTGCAAATAGCGACCCACATGTATAGTAAAATACAAGTATACCCCATGAGATCTATATTTGGCTTGAAAATGTTACCATCAGACCATAAACTAATAAAGTAAAGAAAGGCAATGATTAACATCTACTACTAGTACTACTAATATTTTGCGACCCATTCACTGATATCCACAAACCTAATCTAACCTACTACTATTCCTCTTTTAAGTTGTAGGGAAATTAAAACCAGAGATCTCTCCTACATTAATTGACACCAAGTTTTAACAGTAATTAAAACGATGTAAAAATAATTTTAAAAAAAAAAAACTTTAATAAACAAGATGCTCAAGAAGATCTGCTTTAAAAAATTAGTAACTTAATACTTGATAGATGCAATTTTTTTAAATAACTATGTTGTCTACACAGAAAAAATAAAATTTAAAATATTAGATGCTAGTAAGGACTTATTTAAAATTTCATCTTTAGAACACCCCCCCCCAAAATAAAAAAAAAATAAAAAAAAAAAATAATAAGAGATAATAATAATCAATCCTACATGCTCTAGGTAGTTTATAAAAAAATAAAAGGCAATAGCCCCGATTTAGAAAAACTTTGGATACAATGTTAAACTCATACCAAATAAAGACGCTGTCCTTCATATAATAATAATAATAATAATAATAATAATAATAATAATAATAATAATAATAATAATAATAATAATAATAATAATAATAATAATAATAATAATTATAATAATAATAATAAAGTAATTAAATAATATAATTAATAATTATTATTATTAATAATAATAATATAATAATAAAATAATAATAATAATAATAATAATAATAATAATAATAATAATAATAATAATGTAAACAAGTTGAAACTGAACAAATCTGGGAGCAGGTGAAGGAAGCAGTTGTTAGCAAGTGCAAAGGGAGTAATGTTGGATTGTGCTAGTAGGAAGTAGGGGGGGGGAGAAAAATGCTTAACCAGTGAGTGGTGAATGAAGAGGTGATGCAATCGGTTAAAAGTAAAAAAAGAAGCTTGGCTGAATGTACTAAAAGCCAATGATGAAGTTTCAAAAGAAAGATGTTTGGGAAATGATATAAGGAGAAAAAAAGAAATCAAAATGTGTTATGTCCGGAGGAAAAAAAAAAAGAGAGGTAAATGAACAGTTGGAAGGAGATGGGGACTTACAAGGCAATAGGAAGCTCTTCTGAAAGGAAGCTGCGAAAGGTTAAGAATGAGAATAAGGGAATCTGCTTAGAATAATGATAGGAATGGTGCTTTCGTAACTGATGAAATGGATGTGAGGGGAGTGTCAAAGGAGCACTTCGAATATCTGCATAACATTGGCAGTAATGAAGATTAAAGTGAATGTGTGTGGGTTTAATGGGTGCAAGAAGGAATAGGTTTTTGGGGATAGGTCCATTAGTACGGAGGAGGTAATGGGTAGAGCGAGAAAGTTGAAGAATGGTAAATCTCCAGGTATAGATAAATTACTGGTGAATGATGCAAGAACGGTGGCGAGATTAGTGATTTGATTTTTATTTGGAAGTTGTGTAACAAAGCGTTTATGGAGGGTATAGTTCGGAGGGATTGGAGGAGAGCAGTATAGTACCCTTATATAATGGTAAGGGGTAGGGATGCCCGATATCTAAAAAATATCGATATATCGACTATTTAAAAAAATATCATATGCCTCGAATTAAATCGCCGAGAAAAAATACTCGATATTCGAATATATCGATAATTTCGATAGTATTATAATCTGATATATATATATAGTATATATATATATATATATAATTTTATATATAATATATATATATATATATATATATATATATATATATATAATATATTAGCCTCCAATTAGGCGGACGCCACATGATAAAAAACAACGTTATAGCTTACAACTAAGAATTCAATATACTTCTTTAGGAATAAGGGGCAAATTCTCAGTATATGGACAAGTACAAAATAAATTAAAGCTAAAAAATAAAAAAAAAAAAAAATAGGGACACAGTTTTAGGGATGTACAATGTTTTTTATTTTACAACGGCAGAAATGATGTTAACAGAACAGATTTATTTGCATTCCTAAACAATGAGCAGTTGTTATGTATTTTACAGTATTACGGTTTAATAACTAACCTACCTATATATAGGCTAATATATATATCATATTATAATATATTATAATATATATATATATCTATATCATATATATATATATATTATATTATAGTATATATATATAATATATATATATATATATACATATATATAAAAGTGTTGTGTGTGTATGTGTGTGGTGTGTGTGGGTGGTAGATAAAAAAAAATTTATCCGATCTCACGTACCGTGTGGCCGTTAAGTAACTTGTCATATATATATATATATATAATAATATATATACTATATATATATATATATATAATAAATATAAGT
>JABUQX010023623.1:0-15636 GCA_015478945.1 Trachelipus rathkii
TATATATATAATATTATTCCAGTTGGTTTAAATATTGTTGTAGTTCTCTGCATGCTGTGTTTATAGAGGGATTTTGAGCTGTGATTGTTAGGTCGTCTGTGTAGCTGTTGATTTATAAAGAAGAGAATTTGGGATGTGGTAGGTCGTGCATAAAGAGATTAAAGTGTGTTGGTGATAGGATGGAGGAACCCTTGGAGACACCATTATATAAATAATCTGTATGCTGCACAGGAGGTATGACGTCTATTTATGACAGGGAGTACGACCAGATAGCAAATTTGCTATGATTTTCTTATCTTTGATGTTTATTTCTGTTTAATATTGTCTATGAAAAGTTGAGATGGGACTGTAGCAAATGCCATGTTGATGTCTATTGCTACAAGGAGAGTGTGGGAAGGGATGGAGTTTGGTTTAAACAAGTAAGAATGTTTTGTTTTAAATGGTGAGTATTGTGGTAGTGGAGTGTTCTAGTCTAAATCCATGTTGAATATCAGAGATGGATAGAAGAAGAATTTCTATTTAGGATTAACCTTTCAAATACTTTAGACATTGTAGAGAGCAATGATATAGGTCTATATGAGGTGTTAGGTTATATATATATAATATATATATATATATATATATATATATATATATATATATATATATATATATATATATATATATATATATATATATATATATATATATATATATATATATATATATATAATGTGTGTGAGCGCGCGCTGTAATGCCTTGTAATTTGCTAAAATTAATGTTTAACATGTTTTTGCAGAGTACACTGTATGTAGCTCCACCCTTAGAAAATTACGACTGGGGAGGAAAATCAATTCATTTAGGACTCAGAGGTTATGTTCAATTCTTAAATGCATCGTTAGCCCTTCAAATATCTCATTACTTTTTAAAAAATAGATGTAGTAAGTAAATTGTTCTATTTCATTTTCTCTTCTCTATCTTTCTGTTTTGTGTTAACTTTAACCAACACCTTTATTGATTTTGTTAGTGTTAAAATAATTTTTATTTTCTTCTTAAAATTTTTTATTATTGATATAATGTTTAGGTTTAAAAGAAAATTCCAAAAGTTTTCTTTTTTTATTCTATTCCAATTTCAACACCTAATAATTTGACTTGGAAATGTTGTCTTGTTACTAAATATGTTTCATATTATGTTTATAGTTCCTGCAAATTTGTTTCAGCAAATTTGCTCTTTTCGAGGTTATGATTTATAATAATTTTGATGCCTTTAGTAACAGGGTTGGCAATAAGGATTGGGTATTTAGGTATCAACAGTCCTAAGTAATGACCAAATCTTACCACATTTTATGAACCCAATGTAATATTAAAAGAAATACTTTTTATCTGTTAGTAATATTCAAAAAAAAATTAAATAGATTCATCATCAGAATTGATCAGTGATTATGATGAAGATAAGGTTTGTGGGAAGCCTTTCACCCTAACTCATGAAGACATTTTTGGCCTTGAAAATGTCGTCTGGCCAGGAAGATCCCAAGTAATTATATATTATTATTATTATTATTATTATTATTCATTATTATTCATTATTATCTATCCACCAAGGATTTAATTTCACCTGCCACTTTTCTACCACACGCTGCCTCAAACGTTTTTCTTTTCATCCAACATGTATCCTAAAAATTTTAACAGATGCTTGTTCCAATTGATCGCCATCTAACATGATTTCACACACCGCGGACTCTCCTCACTCACTAGCATAACCTTACTCTATCTACATTTACTTTCAAACTCCTCCTTTTACACACCCTGCCAAACCTCTCTACCAATCCTCATAAACTCTCTTCAGATTCGCCACACAAAACCAAATCATCCGCTTGCAATAAGCGGGCACTCTCCACTCTCTTCCATTCTTCATCATTCTAACACTATCCCCTGGCACCCCCACCTCTAATTCTTTCATCACCCCATCCATATACAAATTGAATAACCAAGGAGACATAACACATCCCTGCCTCACTCCGCTATTAATATTAAAGCAATCACTTTCGACTCCATTTCTTCTTACACACGCTTCACTATCATTATACATACTTTTGATTCCATTCAGAAACTTACCACCAACACCATATATCACTAACACCTGCCACAAAGCTTCACTATTAATCCTATCCTATATACGCCTGTTGTAAGTTCATAAAGCCTAAATACAATTTATTCTTCTCTCATTTTTTCAATCATATGCTTGTATGTAAAAATTTGATCTACAAATCTTCTACCACTTCTATATGCAACTTGTTCTTCGCCAATCAGTCCCTCAGTCCCTACTAATTACCTCATTCCTTAAATACCATACTCATCCCATAGCAAAGTGTTGAATGACGTGCAGATGTAAACTAAGTAGGAGGTGTAGGAAGAAGAATATCCCCTTTCTACTGCTATTTATATCTATGAACCCTATGTTACAACCACACATACCTTGACCTTTTCAAACTTTAATTTAACCATTAGAATTCTAGTACTTGCACAAACTAAATCCACCATAGCTCTATGCCACAGGCCAGTCATCATAATCTTAACTTCTCTCCACTCCAGCTCACACACATTTCACCCCACACCACTCATCTTCACCTCTTCCTTTCATCTTTGTTTCAGTCACAGAAAGCAGATCAAATTTACCCTTTCTAAATACATCCATCATTTCTTTCCTCTTCCCCTGACCATTTATTCTCCTAAAATTTCATGTACCAAGACGATTCATACAATTTGACCTAAAGATAGAGCTAGAAGGGAGTAATTATCCACGTTGTTATGCTATTAGGCGTCGATCTCGACTAGCTGCGCTAACCTATTGTGAACAAAGTTTTTCTTATAGAATTCGTGTACTGTATTTTTTCCCCAATATCCCTTAGGTAGTAACAAAAGGACGAATGACTTACTTCCTTGATGGTGCTCATACGACAACGAGTATTCAGAGTTGCATCGACTGGTATGAGAAAATATCCCCTCTTCAGGTACCCAATGAGTATGTTGATTTATAATTTTTTATCAATATCTATGTTATATGCTACTCATGGATTTTTAATTTGGTTTTGTAATAATTAATGTTGAAAGATTATAAATCTGTTACTTGACAATTTTCAATGAATGATGAGTATCTGATTAGGTATGTTTGTTGATGCGGTACCTTCTATGCAATGTTAAGTCGTGGGTAATCGAGTAAGTCATGATTGCCCGGTAGGAGCTCTCCTCGTTTACATTTCCAGAGCTGATGGTGCACGGTTCTTTGTTCTATGATTTAACTGGCTTTAGACGAATGTCATCTTTGGCATGGTATGATGTATAGTATAGAAATAGCAAAATATAGTTCTTGTCATTTTTGGTCAACATTATAACATGTTTTGAATTTTATTAATGAAATAAAATTTTTTTATGTGTTCTTTGATTTATAGAAATAACAATGTAGTTCACTGTTGTACATTTTTATATTTGAATTGATGTCGCGGTTGTCTCTGATTTATTTAAAAGTTTGATTTCTTAAAGTTTTTGTAAAGATAATTTCGGAGTTTTTCTTGTGTTTTGTGTGTTTGGTGTGTGTGTGTTGTTGTTATTGATTTTTTATGTATTATATTGTTATTCAGCTTCGAGCATTTTCCAGCACGAGATAAACACATGTAGCAAGCGCGGCATTGCTTTACAGATATTCGAAAGCTTGTGAACTGCGTCTGGTGTTCGTTTGTAAAGTATGTTGTTTTTTGAAATGATAATGTAGTTTTGTTTAGTTGTGCCTGTAAATTTAGGGTTATTACGCTTTTTTGTATCTTCCGGTGGCCGGTCGATTTAGTTGGCTTATGATTACCGTTGTTATTTGGTTTAGAGAATTATATTTCAATACTGACTTTCTGCTTTTCTGGTGTTAATATATGTGGTTGGTGGAATATATAGCTAATTGTTATGGAGTTCCTATATTTTATTGGTCTAAGTGTTTTGGAGGTACTAATGTCTTTTTTGTACGCCGGGGCTGAGTTTTATTAGCCTCTAATGACTGCCTGGGTTCTGAAAAGGGTAATTCAGTATCAGACAAGTTAATTGAGAATCAATCGTGTTTTTATTATTTTTTTTAAGGTATTAGTTGGGTCATGAACTGTAAGCATGCTTGATCGGGGTAAGATCGCTTTAAGTCGAGGTGTAAGAAGGTAGAGTGTTTGTACCTTGTTCCTTGTTGATGTGGATTGGAGTTTATGTTCCTTGTATTCTCTAATATGACTGGCTGGCTATTTGTATTGGTGTCTGTGGAATATTTTATGTGGCTTTTTGCCTTTTAGTGGTTATTGTGTTTATTGTGATGTGTGAACAATTGTGTTTTTCTATAGTCCTGGAGGCAGCATGAGCTTTCGTTTTAGTGTTTATAGTTACTTATATTGTTATAGTGGTTGGGGTATAACGCTTGCAGTTAGAAACCTTTAATAGATTTTATATACTCATTCAACTTCTTACATGACATGTAGTATTATTTTTTATTTATAGAAAGAGTAATAATAAGGATTTGGCTTACACGGTAGGCTTATTATCATTAGGGTAAATTTTAAATAATTCATTAACTACAATGATTTTATATAGTTAGAAGGTATGTATATATTGATCACTATTATTTTATTATTTTATATGTTTAGTATTATTATTTTGTATTTATTAGTTATTATAGTGTATATTATATTTGATATTTTTGTTTATGTTGTAGTTGTTATTTATATATTTATGTTATATGTAGTTGTATTTAGTTTATATATGTATAGTTATAGTATATTGATAGTGTATATAGTATTTATATTATATTATTTATGTGTAAAGTGTAGTTTTAGAGTAATTTTTGTATTTATAATTAGTATGTAAGAGGTGATACATTAAATAGTAATATCAGTGGAATATTATTATATTATATTTGACTACTTCACATACATTGTTAGTCATCAGTGGATTTGTTATTGACTCTTGTGGTTCATTTGTAAAAGCGTGTTCTAAATTGTTGCGTTTACAAATATATGCCAATCATTATATGAATTATCGAGTGATATAGGTTTTTCGTGTCTTCATTAATGGATTTTTCTAGTATTGTACATACATGTAATATAAGTTCCCTCTTCAGATTATACTAGTATAGTTGTTACGATTCTTTGACCACCTGCATAATATATTGTTTCTTGCGCATAGTTGGTTGTTCTACCGTGAGATAATATGTAATTTCTTGGTTACGTCTTTATGGAATTTAGGAAAGGCGTGATCGATGATGAGGGTAGGATCATCGAATCAGGGTTTTCTTAATGCATAGTATCTTGGTATAACAATGTAATGAATTACGATTACGTAATTAGATTAAACATATGTCTTCTCTGCTGCATTAAACTTCGCCTACGACTTCTAGACATATAATTTGAACTGCGTTTGGCCTGGAATTGTAGATCCTATAATGTAGGTTCAAAATACGGGCTGAGTTCATTCTTTTCGTCCATATTTTTTGGATCTTTTCCAACTGATTATTGGTGTTGCTTTCCAGTAGAATTTGCTAGCGTCTACATAAAAAATGGGCAGCTTTCCTACGTCATTCTTGCTAATAATGGTGTTGTTTAGGTAAGTTTAAAGCTGGAGGCTCTTGGGTTTAAAGTATTGTCTGTAGTTAGCGCAGTCTCTTCAGTGGTGTGATTACAAATTATCAAAGTGTTTAATTTGCATCGTGGGACTTGCACGAGGAAATAGCTGTGGGTATTATTACTTATGGGTGATTGGGTAGCACACTTGAATAATTCATTCCATTCTGGTTTCTTTTATATAAGAATGAAACCCTACTTCCGGGGGATCGTTTGATTTCCTGCACGTTTTTGGATCAATTGGTTTTGTATTTGGAGTGGGTATAGGTCCTTGTGATAAGGTTGTGTGAATGCATGATATATTGGCATCTTAGTTAAATAGAACACTTTTTTATTTATTCAGTAGACGCAGAGGAACTTGTGCAGCTCTCGCTTTAACAGTCCAAAAGTAACGGAGTGAGTGATGTTTTCTATAAGTGAGTTGTGGGTTCCTAAATGAAACATGTGGCCGTGCTCAAATTATAAGTTGTATTATAGAACTAAGGATAATTGTTCAAGCTGTCCAATCTATATGCTTAGGAGGCCTTGCATGGTTAGTATGTAGAATTACGAGTTTTTGTTTACAATAGCCGTAAAAGGCAAAAAGCGATGAAAATATATCTCGACAATGTCACAATGTCGGCAGTCTATATAGGAGATGTGGTAGGATTAACTCCATGCCCTCACGAAGGAAGGTATTAGGCAGTTTCTTCTGTTTATAGGCCGTGCTTAAGGATGGATTCGTTTTACAGATTGCCATGCATGTTTGCAGTCTTTGATAATATTTTGATTAGGAAATGAGGATAATAACTTTATTTGATTCTCGGATTAATTGTCTGTGTACTGATATGTGAAATCTTTGACCGCGGTAATTAGGCTTAAATCACCCCGGGTACAAAAAGGGGTTTTATCCTAAATTTAGGCCTAATTTCTAGCCTTAACGTAGTTTTATTTCACCACATTTTGCAGAAAGAGGTCAGTTTGAAATATATTTTGAACTGGTATTAGTTGCTAAAATTCTGCCCCGGGTACAAAAGGCTTATCCAAATTTGAGGCCTAACAGTTAGTTATTTCAACACCATTTTACAGAATTTCGAGGTCAGTTTCGTTATCTGTATGGAGTTGCGCGTTTGTTGCTGGTTTTTTCTCGGTGCTGGATTGTGCAATGTACATAGATAATTTAATAATAATAATAATAAAGAAAATCCGACTTATTTAAAAAACTTTGAATATTTAGTTAACTCATCGAGCGACATAATATAAATGTAAGTGAATAATTGTTATTTTTAAAGTAAAACCTATACCAATATTATAAAATACCTGTTATTTTTTTTAAATAAAGAACTTATTTTGTTATTTCTATACTTATTACAAGGGTGGCTTAAAGATGATGTAAGCAGTAGTCAATTAGAAACAAAACGTGGCATATAGGCTTGGTGTTAGAGGGGTGCTGAGGGGCTTGCCTTTAGCGTGATTTACGTGATTTATTGCTTTGTATGGTACGTAAATGTGTTTTTTTTAATAAAATTGTTCATATTACAGTAGGTAAAGTAGATTTTTATCAAAACTTGATAGTTATATAAAATTTGATGAACAAAATTATACTATGAAGTTTAAGATAATAAGATTTCTTTTGTTTCAAAGATATAATGATTTGATTTTATTATATAGAAGTAGTTGAACAGTTAATAATTTAATGTTCTTTGTTCTAAAGATTATGATTATATGAGTTTATTTATTTGAAGTGTTTTAAAGAAAGCATGTGAATAAGTTTGTTAGTTATAGCGATTGAGGATATGTAGTCATAAATTATAGCGTTAATGTGGTGTCTAGAGTGTTGTGTGTGTGTGTTTGGGTGTGGGTGTGTGTGTGTGTGTGTGTGTGTGTGTGTGTGTGTGTGTGTGTGTGTGTGTGTTGTGTGTGTGTGTGTGTGCTAAATAATAAAATCAATTAAGAAAGTTAAGTGAATAGAAACAAGCAGTATATGGAATAAAAAATAAAAATAAATATAAAATAATTGTATTTTCAAAAAAATAATAATGATAAAAATACAAATAAAATAAAATCATAAAATAAAGAAATAATAAAAATAAAAATAAAAATAACATAAAAGATCAAGTAAATAACACTAAGTATAAAAATAAAATAATAATAAAAATAAAATAATAAACATAAAAATAAATAGATAAAAATAAAAATAAAATAAAAATAATAAGAATAAAATAATAAAAATATAATTAAAAATACATAATGAAGTATTAAAAACTTTATGGCGCTCATATAATCTTGAGGAAATATTGTGAGTTAAAGCAGGTAAAACGAATATGAGGTTAAAGCAGTAAAACATATGAGTAAAAGGGTATGGTAAAGCAGTAAAACATGATGAGTTATTAAGCAGTAAAGCAGTTAGAACATAATAGCATAGCTAAATGTGCCCTGTTGCTATGTAAACACCTCTATTTGATTTAACTGATTTTACTGCTTTAGAATGTGTATTATTTATTAATAAATTATATGAGTTAGAAGTCAGGTAAAACTCATATGTAGTTAAGAGCAGTAGATAGGCAGGTTAATAGGACAAAGCATAGATGATCGTATAAGGATGCTGAATTATGTAATGAGTGTATGTTGAGTTTGACTGATTTTTATTGGTAGTTCAAACTATTGTTATGTTAAGTGAATTTGTTGAGTTGTTAACGAGCAGTCAAGACGATACTGAGGTTTAAAGCAGTAGAAGCAGGTAAAACAAAGCATGACGTGTGATGCCCTTGGTTGCTAATGTAATATCCTTGGTCTATTGATTTACTGATTTTATCTGTTTTATAGCGATATGGTAGATGTTAATACGCCAATTAGTGGAGGTTAGGCTAGTCACGAACAGTATTGAGTTAAAGCAAGTAAAGCAGTTTAAAATCAAAAGCAGTGATGCCAGGATCGCCGCTTGTTTGCTATGTAACACCTCTCGTACTTGGTGTTCTTGATTTATTGGCTTTAGAGGTTATGTATTGTTAATTAATTATTAGAGAATGAGTTTGAAAGCATGTATAAACATATGTAGTTTAAAGCGTAAACAGCAGTAAATGACAAAGCATTACTAAGTTCCTGCTTGTTGCTAGTGTTACACCTGTCTGATTAAGTCTTACTGATTTGAGCAGCTTTTAGGTCTGGTATAAGTATATGTTTTTTAATAAAATTTGTCGGTTAGCTTAATTTGTAGTAAAATAAAAGTTCATACGCGGTGTGTTAAAAGAAATTGTGATTTAATTTTATTACCATGACAGAAGTAATTATTAAGTTAAAAAAAGGTAATTTAAAAATACTTTGGTGGTGTTTTTTCTTTATTATATTATTGAGTTAAATTCTAAACCTCATTCAATATTATAGATTATGATCATTGGTTTTATATTTCTAACCAAAACTTTTGGTTTAAACTTTAAACGGTATATGAAGAACAAGTTTAAAACTATTTATTTTGTATTAGTTCCCTAACTTTAAAATTAAAAATCTTGGTAAGATTGTGATTCCTTAAAGATTTTTTTATCCAAATATTTTTTTGCAAGCTTATGGTTCAAAAATTAAAATAATGTGCCCTATTTTTCTGCTGCAATATAAACTTTTTATTTTACTACAAATTTGTACAGTTTGGTAGGGATCTGGCTGTTGAATTTTTTTGTTTTCAATAAAAGATTATTATATTAAGTATGAAATAAAAATGATGACTCATAGTCTATATTATATATTGTGTTTCCTTTTTTGGTTGGGAGGAAGAATATTGCGCCTGGTGGCGCACGCGGCGGGCGGGTGTACGCGGAAGTAATGATTTGCTGTGGCTCTTGTGTCGGTGCGCAAGCGCGGCGGGCGGGAACGCGGAATATTGCGCCTGCGGGCGCACGCGGCGGGTGGGAACGCGGGTTCGGAGGCCTTCGTGCGGAGGGGCGGCATGCTGCGGCCCTGCCTTCTTACGGTGATTGGGAAACATCAAAGATGAACAATCAAATTAAATAATGAGGCATTCAAAGATGAAGCATCAAGGATGAATCGAAAAGTGACTTCATTAAAGGAATGAAATCATCAAACTATAGGGTGGTTCAAGATGAGTCATCCAAAGATGAGTCTTCAAAGATGAACCTTCAAAGTTTTGAGCCATCAAGTTGAGCCATCAAAAGTTGAGCCAACAAAGTAAGAGCCATCAAAGTTTGAGGCCAACAAAGTTGAGCCATACAAGCTGAGCCCATCAAAGTTTGAGGCTCAAAAATGATCGAGTGTGTGATGTGTAAGTGTTAAGTGTTCTGTGTGGGTGTAAGTGTATATGGTCTTAGTGTAATATGTCTATGGCGAGTGTAGTGCGTTAAGTGTCATAGTGGTGGTATCGTTTGTAAGTGTAAGTGTCTATGGGTAAGTGTAAGTGTCTTGGGTGAGTGTAGATATATTAATGTAAATTGTGTGTGTGTGTGTGGTGTTGTGTGTGTGTGTGCCGTGTGTGTGTGTAATGTGTGTGGGTGTGTGTAGTGGTGAATATATGTGTGTTGATGTATGGTGTGTGTGTATGTGTGTGTGTAACTGTATAAATAGTATATATCATATATATATATAGTATAATATATTTAATATATTATAATATATATTATATATATATATATATATTATATATATATATATATTATATTATATATATATATATATATATATATATATATATATATATTTATATATATATTAGTATATATATATATATATAACTATATATATATATATGGGCTTTAAGTGCTAAGAAAAGACTAACCCATAGTAGGAAGCATCCTAGCAACTTGTAATATCCACCAATCGTTCCTCATACCTTATAACCTTAGGGTAGACACCAATATTAGTGCTATTCTAGGCTCAGGGGAGGCTTTAAAAGGCTTGAAACAAGTGGCACTCAGTGGCAACTACTGTGGCACTCACTTAGCACTCATTGGCACTCATTGGCAATCATTGGCCTCACCTGGCAATCATCTAATACTCATAGAACACTAAGGGGTGAGAACACATAGATCCTCTTTTACGTGACTTTGGAACCCATCAAAAGTTGAACGCGTCAAAGCCGAACCATCATATAGGTGTCATCAAAATGACGTCATCAAAAAGCTACAGGTCAAAAAAGCTACAATTGTCCCCTGGAATACAAAAAAGGGTTGACCGAAAAATTTGGGTGCTCAAAATTGCTCCCTAGAAGACCAAAGGGTTGGCCGAAAATTAGGGTTGCCGTAAAAAATAGGGATGGCTCAAAAGATTAGGGTTGGCAACATTGAACCCCTGAAGTCCGAAAAGGGTTTACAGTGTGTGGTGTGTGTTGTGGTGTTGTGTGTGTGTGTGGTGTGTGGTGTGGTGTGTGTGTGTGTGGTGTGTGTGTGTGTGGGTGGTGGGTGTGTGTGTGGTGTGTGTGTCTGAAAGGTTGCGATATATATATATATATTATATATAATTATATATATATATATATTATATTATATAGTATACTATGTATATAATAGTATATATATATATTATTATATATATATATATAATATATATATATATGATATATTATATATATTATATATATAATATATATATATATATATTATTAAATAATATATTACTATATACGAGCACGTTGGGTGTGTGGTGTGTGTTCGACGCGGGACGGAAAATAAGGTTTAGGACAGATCCGATTAGACACGTCAGATACCGTAACATTATTCCTCGATGTTAGACAGATACCTACCAAAGCAGCATATTTGGTGTTATGATCAGGTACCTGTATTTGCCCAAGATAATCTCTACTAAGACCTCCACTGATCTTTAAGAAATGGTCAATTTCAACCCGAGCTCAAGATTTAATCCGCTATAATCCTCACTCACCATTTTTAAGAATGGTCATTTCAGGCTTATACGCGTATTCAAGGCCAATAACCGAAATATCAAGGCCAAAACATCAAAAAAGGGGCTAAGCCCTAAAAGGGGGTCAAAATAGAGGGAGGTACGTACGACGGATGCTTCGCATCATTCTGCAAGCCGCTTCTTCGAAGGGGCTTCAAAGTAGGCCAAAAAAGGTCAAGGTTAGGTAAAAATTTCGGGCTCTAAAAAATTTCGGGTTGCCCAAAAAGGTCAGGTCAAAAAAGTGGTCAAGGCCAAAAGGTCAGGTCAGGTAAATATTTGGGTGTTGGTCAAATTGACCGTGCTCCAATATTCCGTTGTTACTACTGCCACCAATCGAAGAGAATTTTGAAATTTTCTTCGTATGAATTCGTCTACTATCTAATAATGCAGGCTTTCACCATTCCGCGTTATACTAACAATTATTAAAAAATGTCAAATGATATGTGGCCGAAAAATTTGCATCTCATCCAATTCATTTTGTCTTGAGTTAATTTAAATGTTTTTTATAGTTTTACAGAAATTGATTCGTAAATAGATATTCTTTTTTTAATTAAATGATTAATTTAGCCTAAGACAAAAGGATTTAGACTGCTTCTAAAAATTACAGTTTGCTTCATTTCAAGACACTTTAAATAGACCTTCTCATATTTTAATGTACTTTATATATATTATATATATATATATTATATATATATATATATATATATATATATATATAGTATATATATATATGATATATATATATTATATATATATTATATATATATATATATTTATATATATTATATATGATATATAATATATAATATATATATTTATATATTATTATATATATATATATATAGTATCTACCTGTATATAATATATATATATATATATATAATATATATATTATATATATATATATATATATATATTATATAATATATATAATATACTATATATATATAGTATATATATCACCACACCTATGAGTGTGAGGTTTTCCCCTATTTTTTTTTTAATTATTCAGGGGAGGTGCAACTATTTCTAGGGCAGTGCACAATTTCTTCCCCCCCTAAAAATGAACATAAAATTCAGGAATTATACGATTTTTGACCCTATGAACATCAAACTTTAGCTTTTTTTGCCCTCTAAAACGTTGTTTTGTGATGTTTTTCTGTGTCTGTAGTCATTCTTTTAGAATTTTCAATTTTCAAAACCCATGTTTTTGACATTTTTCGTATCAACTTCCAGATTTTTTTCGAAATGATTTCTAACTTGAAATATGCATAGATGAGCTCATTACCTACAATAGTTACAATTGTCTGTGATATTTGGTTTAAAACTACAATTCATATCTAAAAAACTACAATAGCTATAGGGAAAAGGAAAACATTGTTCGAGTCCTGGTAAAATTTTATTGCGGAACTGAAAAAAAAAAAAAAAATCATATCTCAAAATCTACAATAGCTACAGCGAAAAGGAATAAATTTTTGGGATCCTTGTAAAATTTTACATAGGAAAATGTAAAAAAAAAATAAATAAATAAATTAAATATTGGCTATTTTTTTTTTTAAGGAGCAGGGGACATAGTATATATATATATATATAATTTGTAAAGGTATTACACGGCAATGTAGAGGGCTCTAGCCGACGGGGAACACAGGGGGGGACGTTTTCCATACCCCGTAGGGGAGGGGCGGAGGAACCCGGACACCCAAATACCAAAGAGCGGGGTTCCGGAGACCCTCCCCGAGGGGGGGAATTAGTCTACCCCGTAGTTCCGGAAGCGAGAACGCCCGACTCTGCCATCGTGCGTATACCTTGGGGTATTCTTTAGTTAAAAAAAAGCAAAATTTAATAGAAAGTTTATTTATTTTAACGAGCAACCAATAAAAGGTCTCTAAATATGGTCTCTAATCATATTACTATAATTATTAACAATAACTTTTTTTTATTTTTTATTTTTACATTTTCCTATGTAAAAGTTTAAGAATCCAAAAATGTATTCCTTTTCGCCTGTAGCTATTGTATTTTTGGATATATTATTTTTTATTTATTATTTTTTTTTTTTTTTTTTTTTCCATTTTCGTACAAAGTTCCAGGATTCCACAATGTATTCTTTTCTTGTATCTATTGTACGTTTTTGAGAGTATGAGTTGTAGTTTACCAATTCACCAATTGTCTTTTTCGAATTTTTGAGTATTGTGCTCAGCGTTGTCCCATTTCCAAACCCACTTTTTTTGTTTTAAAATGAAAATTGCGATGAATTTTTTCCTGTTTGAGGCAGAAGTAAATGAAATTTTCGGGCATATGTAGTTTTGGAAAGATCATATATTTTATTTAAATAAATTTTTGTTTGTCAATTAGTGTAGGATTATTATGGTCTTTGGATTACAAAATTTCAAAAAAAAAAATTTGATGTTTTTTTATATTATTTTAATGTTTTTTTTTTTAGAGTTATCACCGTGACGGCTGCACGGCAAAGCCCTATTCATAGGGGGGGTGTTTACACTCCACTCAAGAAAAATTTCAACTAACGCAAATTACGAAGATTGAAGTATTAGATATTAGGCTTTAAAGTGAGGGGAGATTAAATTGAGTAGGAGACACAGAAGATGGAATGAGTAATTCCACACGAACAGAGGGGCAGGAAAGAAGGAGGCTCACGCAGAGAACTAGTCTGGAATTACTATGCGAACATCAACACAAAACTCATGTGCCGACACGCACGCTTGTGCTGGCGAGGGCGTGCTAAAGGAGGCGGCACTACGAGTGGAAATGGCTTCCTCGAGCACTGCCGCTGCGGTCCTATAGGAAAGAGATTTTAAGCACCACATCGCGTACCGCAAAGATTAGAGGGTAAAAGTGAGAAAATGTAGTTGTAGGAAAGTTGAAGATGTTGTTGGGAAGTTGAAGATGTTGTTGGGAAGTTGAAGATGTTGTAGGAAAGTTAAAGATGTTGTTTGGAAGTTGAAGATGTTGTTGGGAAGTTGAAGATGTTGTTGTGAAGTTGAAATCAGATGTTGTAGGTATATAGGGGGGATAGATGTATTCTTTTTATACTATATTATTCATACTTTTTTCTATTATTGGCATTTGACCCCATATAATTTGGAGAAGATTATGTTTAGAATGTTTCTTGTAAAAAAAAGTGATATCTAATTATGATCTTGTATACAAGAGAAACCCGATACTAAATTAACAAACGACTATAGTTTGATTTAAATGTATCGAAACAGTTATTTATAACTACTATATTCTGTTCTGTAATAATTTTGCCAACTCGCTCTGAAGAGGAAAATTATATGATCAGAGACATATTTCACATATTTTAACTATCCGAAGTAAAGCGAGTTGGGTTTGTGGATTGTGGAAGAGATTCTTGCACGCACGATCAGCTTAGTAGACGGACGTAATAACTCAAATATCGAAAAAGAAATTGTGACGATTGTAGGTTATTATTGGACGTTCTCTATTGCGCATATGTTCAGAGTTTTGAAGGGTCATTTCGAAAAAAGAATACTGGAAGTTGATACGAATAAATTGTTCAAAAACATGGGTTTTTGAAAAATTGAAAATTCTGAAAAAGGTTAGTGACAAATTTAGATACTGAATGAGAACACCCGAAATCACGGTTTTTAGAGGGCAGGTAATAAGCTTACAGGATGTTTTTGTGGTGTGTAGTATGGTCAAGGAATTCGGCTGAAAATTTCGAATATTATGCTATGTTCATTTTTAGAGGGATGAAATTGGGCTCAGCCTGTGCCCAATATTGGATCTCCCCATGTTCTTCACAGACATTGCAGTTATTTAAGATGAATCTCTAAATTAAATTAAACTACCTTAGTTAGTTAGTGAATTATTCATGTTTAAGATGTATTCATTAAGTAAATTTGTATTTTGTAAATTATTTATTGACCGAGATTGAGCGAAATATTGACAAGGTTATAAGGCTAAAACAATCTTATAGCAGAAAATTGCACTTTATTCCTTTGTCAAATATAAAGCATATATCATATAGTTATCATTGTTCGTTTATTAACCATGATTTGAAATATTATTCTCCTGGACAGTACCATTCGGCAGAAGAAATGGTTCCACAGACTAAGAATAACACAAAAATATATAATATGCACCGTGAGAAATGCCA
>JABUQX010023624.1:0-17500 GCA_015478945.1 Trachelipus rathkii
AAAAAAACTTTATTTTCATATATTATATATATATTATATATATATATATTAAATTACTATTTTTGTTTGCTTTAATGGTATTGCATTTCATATTCCTTCGTCTTGTTTGCAATGCTTATTTCCTTCTATTTTTGCATGCATATTCCTACTTATTGATTCCACTTTAATCACATCTCTCTTTTCTTTATTTTGCATTATGAAATTCTTCATAATTCCAATCTTTATTTTTTGCAGGACTATTCCAAACTTCTGTATGACACTTAATACGCCCATTTGCTCTTAGATTAGCACGTGTCCTATTATCTTAGATTTCTTTTGAATAAGTACTTATTCTCATCTCTGCTTGCACGCCTATTTTTTTTTTTACTGTTTGCATAACTTCTTCATTCCACCACTTACCTCGTTCAACTCTAATCTTTATGCTTATCTGTTGTGACTACGCTTATTATATCATTTTTGGTAAACGTCCTTTTCGTCATCTACTGCTATACCTAACTGCTTCATTATTTCCAAATGCTTATGCTGGCTTCAAATGTCCCATTAATCCCTCTCCTTCTCCGATGCAAGCTTTGCAGGCCACATCCAATTGGACAACTCCTATATTCCCGTCCAATCTCTTTGTTTTGAATATTTTTGTCGGTCTGTTCTCTGTCTGTGCTACTCCTTTCTAAGAATTTAAAATCTTTAAACATATAAATGCACGCAATATTAACAGTATATATGTTTGCACGATTATCAACATCTCTATTTGCACACCTATTGCTCCTGCACAAGGATCGATTAATATTTTTGTCGGCTGTTATATATTATTTATAGAAAGAAAGTATTATATTTTTAGATACATTCAACCATGCCTATTTTTTTACTTTTATGTCTAAGACATTTGACCTCTACTTCTCTTGTATGATCTTTTTACCCCATCTCTATTAATGTGACTCGATAATATTCTTTATTTATCACGCTTATATTTGTTCTGTTTTAAACGTTGGTTCGTTTGGAGTTTGTGTTTCGTTTTAGTTCAATAAATTGTCCGATCTTATTAAATACTGATAGTTGTTAGTCATCGACCACTATTATTACTACTTTAGCTCGTGTATTTTGTCGACCGCATTTAAATATTCAATCATACCTTTGTTTGAACGCCTATTCTCTTTGTTTATTGACAAAGCTCCTGTGTCTTATAACATCTGATAGGTTGCAATTGATAAACAAATCATACTTTCCATATTTAGTGAGCTAGCCTTATACTTAAAATACTCATGGTTTTTTTACTCTAAATAACGCTAATTCACAGTAGTTTTCGATATACGCATGCAACTTTTCATACTTCTGGCTTTATGCCTACGAGGCATATTTACACGTGCGATAGTTTTTTGTGTTTGCCTATAGAGTTCTGTTGCATCTTTTTCATCTGCTTTTAACTGCGTATTCTGCTGTTGTGACGCCTATTCCTGCCTCTGTTTGCAAGCATACATCCATCTTTATTTTTTCATCTTAATAGTTTGTATTAAATTTAATATGTATGTATAATATTTGTTCGACTATTATACTCTAGATTTTACTTAGTTTCTCGCTTACTCTTTATTGTTCTTATCTATCTTTTTAGTCAATTTACTTATCTCATAAACTCATTGTGTTTGCACGCTTTAATTTACATCTATGTTATTTATAACGCTAAACTCCTGAAATCTTTAATTAATTTGTTTGCAATGTTATATTTTCTCATCTACAGATCTCTATGTTATTCCTACATACGCCTATTTCAATTATCCTCTGTTTGCACGCTTTTACTATCTTCTTTTTGGTATGTTACTATATTACTTACCTTCTGTTTGCCTACCAGCTTATTTTCCATAATTACTCTCGGTTTGTTAAGGTCTCATCTAAAATTAACCATTTTTATCTGTTAGTCATGATACTTATTTCCATTTCTTACTGGTGTCTTTACCGATAGGGGGGTCGGCCGAAGGAGCAAGAAAGGGGGCGATTTCCATACCGTAGGGGAGGGGGGAGGAAACGCGACCAAATACCAAAGAGCGGGTTCCGGAGACCAATGCTGGTAGGCGTGGCGTGGTTTAGATAAGTCTCTATATAACCATCCTGTCTGTTTCTCGCAATACGACCTGATCTCCTAACGACTACTGTTAATTTTGCGGTTGTTCACCCGTCAGGGTATACTCTAATATTCGTGGTTTTAACTAACGCCTAATTAAAAACAAAAAAATCTTGGGGTTTGTAGTCCTTTATATTACCCGCATACAGGTTTCTATTTTATTTTTGAAAATCTGCACCTTACTGGAATAACTTATAGAGTCTTATATTATGGTTTCATAACAGGATATTATCGCCATCTGTTGCTTAATTGATAATAGTGGGTGTATTATACTAACGCAGTTCTGTGTGTTGCAACAGGTTTCGATTATATTATGCACTGTCTCCTATATTATTACTACTTATATATATAACTAAATGTTTTGCTTAATGCTTTTTCTACCGTCTTTGTTATGTCAACTTCACTTAATTACTGATTTATGTTTGCCGCTTACTTTTCTTAAATTCATCTGTTTTCTATAGCTCCTTTATCCTATACTTTTATTCTGTTTGCACTCTCATTTTTATTACATCTCTATTTCTGTATATATATATATTTCTAAATACTTTTTTATTTTGTTGATGCAGTGTCCTTTTTCACATCTCTGTTTGCAACATGTGGATGTTGTTCTACACTATGCTTGATATTTCATGTCTTAGAGGTGGCAATGGCACATAGAGCGAGTGAGGCACGAAGAGAGAAGGGGGAGGATTGGAAGGAAAGGAGGCGTTTTTATTGAAGACTGCAGTGTTCTAATTCTGTGAGTGCTCGTACTTGGATGATTTTATCCTGGAATCACTGTTTTATGATGACGAGAGAGCCTAGTATGCATTTCTTTCTCTCTTGCTTTGGTGAAAGTTTGTGAATGTGTTTCAACGGAAGAAAATTATATTTTGGATTTTATACTATATGTGCTCGCTTTTAACTTTACTCTTTTCTTTACTTTACTGTTTGCTGCGACGGAGCGCTTATTACTCATTCTTATGTTAAAATGTCACGATTTGTTTTTCTCTCAATTATATGATTTATTTGCTCTCTTATTTTAAACTTCCAATTGGGAAAGAATTCCTAAGAACCTATTTTTTGTTCCCTACTGACGCGGCGCTGTGTTCTCCTTCGTTTTTTCGCTTCGGTTCTGTGAGCTCCTCATCTTTTTTTTGCCTAAGACTCTTTTTTTACTTGCTCTGTATGATTTCCAGGGTGTCTGTATCCCTCTCTGTTGACACTTGTCTTTTTCTTCGCTGTTTGGTGTCGTGTTTTGATCTCCTCTTCTTCCCGCTCTCTGTGTGCTTCGCCTACTCCTCCTTCTTTTAGCTCGCGTGTTCTTGGCGTGTGTTCTGTCTGCCGTCTTTTCTTCCTCTTGATTTTTCTCGTGCTATTCCTGATTCTCTCTCTGTTGGTTTTTCGCGCCGCCAATAGTTCTTCCTTATCTCTGTTTGCCGGCTGTTTGATTCGTCTCTTATATGTCTTAGTATTCCCGCTTCATTCGCCTTGGGCGTTCTGTGTTTTGTTGATCTCGGATAATTTTATCCCCTCTCTGTTTGCCCCGTGGTGTTCTACCTTTTTATTTTTGCTTTCGGGGACTTCTTTTATCCACTACTTTCGGTAGTTGCCCAGCTTTATTCTCATTCTATTCTCTTGTATCTTGCTTGGATTTTGCCCTCGCTATTCTTAATCTCCACTCTCTGCTTACGTAGCTGTGTCGCCATGGCTCTGTTATGGTTGCGCTCCTTCTTTTCGGCCTATTGAGTGGTAGTATTTTCTGTTTTGCCCTCTTCTGTCGGCATTTCAATTGATTTTGGCCCTCTCTCTGAACTTATCTTTCCCTTTTTGTTTGCCCGCCCTCTTCCCTTTCTTTTTTTGCCCGCTTCTTTTCCCTTGCTCTGTTTTGCGTTCTGCTCACTTGCTTGGTATTCCTTCCTTTCGGGCTTTGTTGCCCGTTCTTGTTTCCCTCTCTTTTATTTTTTGTTTGTGGTATATGTTTAAAAATACCTTCTTTTTGCCGCCTCTTCTCTTCTGTATTGGTCCGCTTTTCTTACCCCTTTTGGTTTGCCCGCCTCTTCCCCTTTCTGTTTGCGCGCGTTTCTTTATCCATACTCTCGTGTCCGCCTCACCGCCTCTCCTTTTTTTATTTTTTGCCTGCCTTCTTTCCCTCTCTGTTTTGCCGGACCTTCATTCTTCTTTCTCTTTTCCCCCTTGATCTTCCCTATCGCCCTCCTCCCTTGTGGCTCTCTTCCCTCTTCTCTTTGCCCGCCTCTTTCCTTCTTTGTTTTTCGTTGCTTCTTTCATTTCATTCGGTGTTGAGGGTGCCCGTTTCTTCCCCTCTCTTTTGGCCCCCGTCTTCCTCCCCTCGCTTGCTGTCTCTTCCCTCTCTGTTCCCCGCCTCTTCCCCCTTCTGTTTGCCTGCTTCTCCCCCTCCCGTCTTGCCCGTTTTTCCCTCTTCTTTTCCCGCCCCTTCTCCTTCGTGCTTTTCCCGCTTTTTTCCCGTCCTGTCTTTTGCCCGTCTCTTCCCGCTCCTGTTTGCCCGTTTTTTTTCTTCTCTGTTTTTCTGACTAGCACTTCTTTCTCTCTCCCCTCTTCTTTCCCTCTCTGTTCTGCGGCCTCTTCCCCCTTTCTTGTTCGGCCGGCTTCTTTTCCTCTGTCTTGCCCCCTCTTCCTTTTTTCTGTTTGCCCTCTCTCCCTCTCTGCTTGCCCCCCTTGTTCCTCTTCTGTCCTGTCCGCTTCTTCTCTTCTTTTTTGCCCCGCTCTTCTGTTTCCTCTTGTCTTGCCCCCTTTCCTTCCGGCCTCCTCTGTTTGCTCGCCTCTTCTCCTCTCTGTTTGCCCGCTTCTTCCCCTTTTGTTTGCCCGTCCTGTTCTATCTTCTGTTTGCCTTCCTTCTTCCTCTCCCTTTTGCCCGCCTTTTCGTCTTCTGTTTTCCCGTCGGCTTCTTTCCCTTTCTGTTGCCCGCCTCTTCCTGCTTGTCTTTGCCCGCCTTCTCCTGCTTCTGTTTGCCCGCTTCTCTTCTCTCTGTTTGCCCCCCTCTTCCTACTTCTGCCTGCCCGCTTCTTCGTCTCCGTTTTCCCGCCTCTTTCGCGCTTCTTTTTGCCCGGTTATTCCCTCTCTCGCATCTCGCCTGCTTCTTCCTTTTTCTCTCTCGCCTCCCTGTTCCTCTCTTCTGTTTGCCCGCCCTTCTCCTTTATGGTTTGCACGCTTTTCCCCTCTTTGTTTTTGCCCGCTCTCTCCCCTTACTCTTTGCCCGCTTCTTCACCCCTCTGGTTCGCCCCCTTCCTCCTCCTTGCTTTGCCCGCTTCTTCCCCTCTTTTTTCTTCTGCCAGCCTCTTTTCACTCTACTTTTGCCCGCTCTCTTCCCCTTATTTTTTTTGCCCGCTCCCTTCTTTATTTCTTTTTTTATTAAATGACCAGCAATACTATACAACATACAAATATAGAATAATAAAAAATAACATGATTTTCACACAATACATGATCTAATGACACGCCATTTCTTACTTATTTTGCTCGGCTTATTACATCTCTGTTTGAACGCATATTACTTTTTCTGTTTGCACACTTATTCCAATCTCTGTGCGCATATCTATTCCTTCGTCCGTTTGCAACCTTAATTTCCTCTATGTTTGCATGTCTATTCCTACTTCTTTTTGCACCTTTATTCACATCTAACTTTGCACGCCTCTTCTATTTCTGTTTGAGAGCATATTCCAATCTTTTTTTGCAGGACTTTCCAACTTCTGTTTCAATACTTTTTCCTATCATTGATAGCCCGCCTATTCCTGATTCTCTTTGAAAACTTATTCTCATCTCTGCTTGCACGCCTATTCCTTTCTCTGTTTGCACGCTTATTCCAATCACTGTTTGCACCCCTATTCCTACTTCTGTTCGCACTCTTATTCTCATCTCTGTTTGCCAGCCTATTCTTATTTCTGTTTGCATGTTTATTCCTATTTTTGTTTCTAGGCCTATTCCTACTTTTTTTCGCACGCTTATTCCCATTTCTGTTTACACGCCTACTCTTAATTCTGTTTGAACGCTTATTCCCATCTCTGTTTGCACGCCTATTCTCACCTCTTTTTGCACGCTTATTCCCATCTCGGTTTGCAGACCTATTCCTACTTCTGTTTGCGAGCTTTTTCCCGCCTTTATTCCCATCTCTGTTTGCAAGCCTATTCCTGCTTCTGTTTGCACGCTTATTCTCATCTCAGTTTGCACGCCTATTCACACTTCTGTTTGCAAGTTTGTTCCCATCTCTGTTTGCACCACTATTCCTACTTCTGTTTGCAGCCTTATTACCATCTCCGATTTCAGGACTATTCCTACTTCTGTTTGCACGGTTATTCCCATTTCTTTTTGAACTCCTATTCCGTTCTATGTTTTCACGCTTATTCCCATCTCTTTTTGCACGCCTATTCCTATTTCTGTTCGTACGCTTATTCCCATCTTTGTTTGCACGCCTATACCTTTCTCTGTTTGCTCGCTTATTCCCATCTCTTTTGCACGCCTAATCCTACTTCTGTTTGCGCTCTTTTCCCACCCCTATTTGAACACTTTTTTCCACTTCTGTTTGTATGCTTATTCCTATCTCTGTTTGCATGCCTATTCCTACTTATGTTTGCACGCTTATTCCTATCTCTGTCAGCACTACTATTAATATTTTAGTTTGCACACTTATTCCCATATCTGCTAGCACGCCTATTCCTACGTCTGTTTTCATGCTTATTCCCATCTCGGTTTGCAAGCCTATTCACACTTCTGTTTGCACGATTATTCCCATCTCTCTTTGCACCACTATTCCTACTTCTGTTTGCAGGCTTATTCCCATCTCTTCTTTCAGGGCTATTACTACTTCTGTTTGCACGGTTATTCCCATTTCTTTTTGCACTCTTATTCCTTCTCTGTTTTCACGCTTATTTCCATCTCATTTTGCAAGCATATTCCAATTTCCCATCTTTGGTTCCACAAATATTCCTTTCTCTGTTTGCATGCTTATTCCCGTCTCTGATTGCACGTCTAATCCTACTTCTGTTTGCACTCCTTTTCACACCTCAGTTTGAACGCTTATTTCCACTTCAGTTTGTACGCTTATTCCCATCTCTGTTTGCACGGCTAATCCTACTTCTCTTTGCACTCCTTTTCCCACCTCTGTTTGAACGCTTATTTCCACTTCTGTTTGCATGCTTATTCCTATCTCTGTTTGCACGAATATTCCTACTACTGTTTGCACGCTTATTCCTATCTCTGCTTGCACTAGTATTAATATTTCTGTTTGCACACTTATTTCCATATCTGCTTTCACGCCTATTCCTACGTCTGTTTTTATGCATATTCCCATCTCTGTTTGCACGACTATTCACACTTCTTTTTGCACGATTATTCCCATTTCTGCTTGCACCACTATTCCTACTTCTGTTTGCAGGCTTATTCCCATCTCTACCTTCAGGACTATTCTTACTTCTGTTTGCACGGTTACTCCCATTTCTTTTTGCACTCCTATTCCGTTCTCTGATTTAACGCTTATTTCCATCTCTTTTTGCACGCCTATTCATACGTCTGTTTGCATGCTTATTCCCAATTCTGTTTGCATGCTTATCCCGATCTCTGTTTGCACGCTTGTTCCTACTTCTATTTGCAAGCTTATTCTTTTCTCTGTTTGCACGCCTATTAATACTTCTGTTTGCACTCTTATTAAAATCTCTGTTTGCCGGCCTACTCCTACTTCTGTTTGCCCGTTTATTTTCATCTGTACTTCCACGCCTATTCGTTCTTCGCTTTGCACGCTTATTAAAATCTATGTTTTTACGCATATCCCTTCTTCTTTTTGTACCTTTACTCCTGTATCTGTTTGCACGTTTATTTCAATTTATGTTTGCACAACTATTTCTACTTCGGTTTGCACGCTTATTCAAATCTCTGTTTACACGCCAATTCACACTTCTGTTTGCAGGCTTATTCTACTCCTCTTTTTGCAAGAATATTCCTTTTCTGTTTGCACGCTTATTCCCATCTTTGTTTGCACGCCTATTCCCACCTCTTTTTGCACACTTATTCCCATCTCTGATGGCATGTCTATCCCTTATTCTGTTTGAACGCTTATTCCCATCTCTGTTTGCATTCCTATTCCTGCTACTGTTTGCACGCTTATTCCTTTCTCTATTTGCAAGCCTATTCCTACCAATGTTTGTACGTTTAATTCCATCTTTGTTTGAACACCTATTCACACTTCTGTTTGCACGGTTTTCCCATCTCTGTTTGCAGGTCTATTCCTACCTCTGTTTGAATGCTTATTTCCATCTTTGTTTGCACGCCTATTCCAACTTCAGTTTGCACGCTTATCCTCCTATTTGTTTGCACACCTATTTCTTTTCCTGTTTGCGAGCTTATTCCAATCCCTTCTGGATGCCTACTCCTATTCTGTTTGCACGTTTATTCTATCTCTCTTTGCACGCCTATTCCTACTTATGTTTGCACGATTATTACCATCTTTGTTTGCAAACTTATTCCAACTTCTACTTGCACGTTTATTCTCATTTAAAATTGCACGCCTATTCCTGATTCTGTTTGCACGTTCATTCTTATCTCTGCTTGCAAACCTATTATTTTCTCTGTTTGCACGCTTATTCCCATCTCTTTTTGCAAACCTATTCTTACTTCTGTTTGCACTCTTTTCCCCATCTCTGTTTTCTATTTCTTTTCTTTATTCCTATTTCTCTTTGCACGCCTATTCCCATTTCTGTTTTCACGCCTATTCCTACTTCTCTTTGCACGCTTATTCCCGTCTCTGTTTGCACGTCTATTCCAACTTTTGTTTGCACGTTTATTCCCATCTCCATTTTCAAGTATATTCCAATTATATTTGAACGCTTACTCACATCTCTGTTTGCACACTATTACTACCTTTTTTGCACTCATATTCCAATCTCTGTCTGCACGCTTATTTCCATCTCTGTTTCCAAGATTATTACTACTTTTTTTGCACGATGATCACCATCTCTGTTTGCAAACCTATTCCTAGTTCTGTTTGCAGGTTTATTCCCATCTCTGTTTGCACGCCTATTCCTTTTTCTGTTTGCCAGCTTCTTTCCGTTTCAATTTGCACGCCTATTCCTACTTCTGTTTGCAAGCTTGTTCCTATCTTTGTTTGCACGCCTATTCCTATTTCTGTTTGCACGTTTATTTCCATTTCTGTTTTCACGCATATTCCAAATTCTATTTACAAGCTTATTCACATCTTTCCATTTTTCACATATTTCCATATCTACTTGCAAGAATATTCCTATTTCTGTTTGCACGCTTATTCACTTCACTGTTTGCAGGCCTATTCCTAATTCTTTTTGCACGCTTATTAAAATCCTTCTTTTAACGCATATTCCTACTTCTCTTCGCACGCCTACTTACGTTTCTGTTTGTAGGCATATTGCCACTTCTCTTTGCATGCTTATTCCCATCTCTGTTTGCACGCCTATTCCTGCTTCTGTTTGCACGCTTATTCCCAATCTCAGTTTTCACGCCTATTCTTAATTTTGTTTGAACGTTTATTCACATATCTTTTTGCACTCACATTCCTACCTCTGCACACCTACTCCTACCTCTGTTTGCACGCATATTCCAATCTCTGTTTGCATGCCTATTCCAACTTCTGTGTGCACGCTTATTCCCATCTCTGTTTGCATACCTATTCCTGTTTCTGTTTGCACTCTTATTCCTATCTCTGTTCGCACGATTATTCCTATTTCTATTTGCACGCTTATTCAAATCTCTGGTTACACGATTATTAACACTTCTGTTTGCACGCTTCTTCCCATCTCTGTTTGCACCACTATTCATACTTCTGATTGAATGCTTATTCACATCTATGTTTGCACGCCTATTCTTACTTCTGTGTGCACGCATAATCAAATTTCTCTTTTCATGCTTATTCCTAATTCTTTCACATCTCTATTTGCACGACTATTACTACTGCCTCTGTTAAACGCATATTCCAATCTCTGATTGTACACCTATTCCAACTATTGTCTGCACGCTTTTTCCCATCTCTGTTTGCACGCCTATTCCTTTTTCTGTTTGCACGATTATCACCATCTCTGAGTGCATGCCTGTTCCTAGTTCTGTTTGCAGGTTTGTTCCTATCTCTGTTTACACGTTTATTCCTTTTTCTGTTTGCCCGCTTATTCCCATCTCTATATGCACGCCTATTTCTAATTATGTTTGCATGCTTATCCCCATATCTGTTTACAGGCCTATTCCTACTTCTGCTTGTAAGCTTTTTCCCATCTTTGTTTGCACGTCTATACCTGTACCTGTTTGCACGCTTATTTCTATTTCTGTTGTCACTATTCCTACTTTTGTTCGAATGCTTATTCCCATCTCTGTTTGCATGCCTATTCACACTTCTGTTTGCACACTCATTCCCATCTCCGTTTGCACAACTATTCCTAATTCTGTTTACATGCTTATTCCCATCTCTGCTAGCAAGACTATTAGTATTTCTGTTTGCACGCTTATTCTTATCTCTGTTTGCACTCCTATTCCGTACTCTGTTTTTACGCTTATTCTCATCTGTTTTCCACGCCTAATCATACTTAGTTTGAACGCTTATTCCCATCTCTGTTTGCACGCCTATTCCTAGTTTTGTTTGCACGCTTATTCCCATCTCTAATTGCACACCTATTCCTACTTCTGTTTGCACCCATATTAACATCTCTATTTGCAGGCCTACTCCAACTTCTGTTTGCCGGCTTATTCCCATCTGTGCTTGCAAGCCTATTCCTACTTTTCTTTGCACGCTTATTCCAATCTCTGTTTTTAAGCTTATTCCAACTTCTTTTTGCACGTCTTCTGTTTCTGTTTGCAGGCATATTCCTTTCTCTGTTTGCACAAATATTTCTATTTCTGTTTGCACGTTTATTCCAATCTCTGTTTGCACGCCTATTCAAGCTTCTGTTTGCACGCTTATTCCAATCTCTTTTGCAGAATAATACCTCTGTGTTTGACTTTGGTTTCGAACGATTATTCATCACTGTCTGTTTGCATATTTATTTCCATCTTGTTTAAAATGAAAAAATATTTGTTATCACTGGATTCTAATAGCTGGTTGAACACCTAATACTCCTTCTATTTGCAAGCTTATTCCATCCCTTTTCCATGCCTATTTCTACTTCTGTTTGCACGCTTATTCCCATCTCTGTTTGCACGCGTATTCTAACTTTTGTTTGCACGCTTATTCCCATCTCTGTTTTAACGCCTATTACTACTTCTCTTTGCATGCTTATTCCCACTTCTGTTTGCAAGCCTATTCCCACTTCTCTTTGCAGGTTTGGTCCCGTCTCTTTTCGCACGCCTATTCCAAAAGCTGTTTGCACGCTTATTTCCATCTCTATTTTCAACCCTATTCCTAATTCTGTTTGAACGTTCATTCACATCTCTGTTTGCATGCCTATTACTACCTCTCTTTGTCCGCATATTCCAATCTGTTTGCACACATATTCTGACTTCTGTCTGCACGCTTATTAACATCCCTGTTTCAAGATTATCACCATCTCTGTTTGCAAGTCTATTTCTACTTCTATGTGCCGGTTTATTCCAATCTCTGTTTGCACGCCTATTCCTTTTCTGTTTACCCGCTTATTTCCATCTCTATTTGCACGCCTATTCCTACTTCTGTTTGCAAGCTTGTTCATATCTTTGTTTGCATGCCTATTTCTACTGTTTGCACGCTTATTTTCATCTGTTTTCACGCCTATTTTTAATTTTGTTTGCATGCTTATTCACATCTCTGTTTGCACCCCTATTCATACCTATTTTGCACGCTTATTTCCATATTTTTTGCAAGCCTATTCCTATTTCTGTTTGCACGCTTATTCACTTCACTGTTTGCACGCATATTCCAACTTCTTTTTGCACGCTTATTCAAATCTCTCTTTATACGCATATTCTTACTTCTCTTCGCACGCCCATTAACATCTCTCTTTGCACGCCTATTCCCACTTCTCTTTGCACTCTTATTCCCATCTTTTTTTTCGTTATTCTGTTTGAACGTTTATTCACATGTCTGTCTGCACGCACATTCCTACCTCTCTTTGCACACCTATTCCTACATCTGTTTGCACGCATAGTCCAATCTCTGTTTGCAGGCCTATTTCTTCCTCCGTTTGCACGCTTATATTCTTCTCAGTTTGCATCAATATTAATACTTCTGTTTTAACGCTTATTCAAATCTATGTTTGCGCGCCTATTCCTACTTCTCTTGTCACGCTTAATCCCATCTCTGTTTGCTCGCCTATTAGTACTTCCGTTTGCACGATTATTCCCATCTCTGTTTGCCCGCCTATTCCAATTTCTGTTTGCACGCTTATTTCAAATCTCTGTTTGCATGCCTATTCCTACTTCTGTTTGCACGCTTATTCCCATCTCTGTTTGCAACGTCTATTCCTACTTCTCTTTTCACGTTTATTCCCATCTCTGTTTGCAAGCCTATTCCTACTTCTGTTAATACTCTTATTCCCATCTCTGTTTCCACCATTATTTCTACCTCTGTATTCAAACTTATTCCCCTCTCTGTTTACACGGTTATTCCTCCTTCTCTTTGCAGCGCTTATTCCCATCTCTGTTTGCACACCTATTCCTACTTTATGGTTGCACGCTTAATCCCATCTCTGTTTGCACGCCTATTCCAATTTCTGTTTGAACGCTTATTCACATCTCTGTTTGCACAACTATTCCTTCCTCTGTTTCGCACGCTTATTCGCCCATCATTTGGTTGTACGCCTAATCTAAACTTTTGTTTTTCCGACGACTCTTCCATCACGTCTTTTTAACACGCCTATTCCACTTCCTGTTTGGCACGCTATTTCAATCTATTTTTGCACGCCCCTTCCTACTTCTGTTTGCACGCTTATTCCTATCTTTGTTGGGACTATTCCTACTTCTGTTTGATTATTTATTCCCATCTCTGTTTGCACGCCTATTCTTTTCTCTGTTAGCACTCTTATTACCCATCTCTGTTTGCACGCCTATTCCTAATTTTCTTTGCACCCTTATTCCCATCTTTGTTTGCACGCCTATTTCTTTTCTGTTTGCACGCTTTTTCCCCATCTCTGTTTGCATGCCTATTCCTAATTCTGTTTGGAAGTTTATTCCCATCTCTGTTTGCTTGCCTATTCAATTACTTCTGTGTGCACGCATATTCCCATCTCTATTTGCGCGAATATTCCTACTTCTGTTTGAACGCTTATTCCCATCTCTGTTTGAACGCCTATTCCCACTTCTGTTTGAAAGCTTATTCCAATCTCTGTTTGCGCGCCTATTTCTACTTCTGTTTGCACGCTTATTCCCATCTCTGTGTGCAAGCCTATTCCTTTTTCTGTTTGCACTTTTAATCCAATCTCTTTATGCACGCCTATTTCTTTCTCCGTTTGAACGCTTATTCCCGTCTCTGTTTGCATGCCTATTCCTTCCTTCTTTTGCAAGCTTATTCCCATCTCTGTTTGCACGTCTATTCCCACTTCTTTTTTTCTCTTTTATTCCTATCTCCGTATTGCACGCCCATTCAACATTCTGTTTGCACGCCCATTCAACCTTCTGTTTACGCTCTATATTTTTATCACTGTTTGCAGCCTTATTCATACTTCTGCTTAAACGACTTTTCCTTCAGTTTGCGCTCTTATTCCTACTTCTGTTGTTTACACGCTTATTCCCATCTCTGTTTACACGCCTATTCACACTTATTTTTACACGGTTATTCCTAATCCTGTTTGCACGCCTATTCCTTTTTCTATTTACACTCTTATTCCCATCTTTTTTGCATGCCTATTCCTACTTCTGTTAGCACGCTTATTCAAACCTCTGTTTGCACGTCTATCTTTACTTCTTTTTGCAAGCTTATTAGCATCTCTGCACGCCAATTTCTTTCTCTGTTTGCACACTTTTTTATATACATGTTTGCAAGCTTATTCCTAATTTTGCTTGCACGCTTATTTCCATCTCTGTTTGCATACTTATTAACACTTCTGTTTGCAAGTTTATTCCCATCTCTGTTTGCACCATTATACCTACTTCTGTTTGCACGCTTATTCCCTCTCTGTTTGCACGCACTAGTTCCAACTTTCTGTTTGCACGATTATCACCATCACTCTTTGCACACCAATTCCTATTTCTGTTTGCACGCTTATTCCCAGCTCTGCTTGCATGCCTATTCTTTTTTCTGTTTGCATGCTTATTCCCATCTCTGTTTGCACGCCTATTAATATTTTTGTTTGTACGCTTATTTCCTTCTCTGTTTGCCTACGCCATTTTCTACTTCTGTTTGCAGGCTTATGCTCATCGCTGTTAGCAAGCCTATTCCTACTTTTGTTTGCACGCTTACTCCCATATCTGTTTCTACGCCTATTCACACCTGTTTGCACGCTGATTTCCATCTCTGTTTGTATCACTACTCCTACCTCTGTTTGCACCAGGGTTGGAAAAAAACCCGGGGTCGGACCAAAAGAAAACCAGCCCAGCGGTTTTTTTTTTGCTTTTTTTGTTTTATGCTTGTTTTTGGTTTTATTGGGCTTTTTTTGGGTTTTTTTAAAAAATTTCTATTTTTAACGAAAAAATAAAATGATCAATACTAATTGAATTTGTTTTATGTAATGTCATTTTAGTAAATTATTTTGACAATATTTAATAAATAGGTTTAGAAATTTACAAATTAAACTATAATTTGGTAACAGATATTGTCCAATTCCTACTGCTGAATGAATGTCATTGCCTAATTGGTGAAACTTGTAAAGGTGAAATGGCATTGCTATTGTTACATGGTTTTGATAGTAATGATATAAGAGGACTATCTTACAGTAAGTTAATTGAGTTAAATATTTGAATATTATATTATTTAAAATTTGAGAACATTGTTGTCATCATAATCTGAGGCTCTGGGAAGCTAGTAAGTTAGCTACCAATAGTTCAGTAGTTTTTACCTAGAACTAGGCAGGCTTGCACAGAATACTCCCAAGGAGCTGCCACACAACCACCCACCTGGTCTGGATTTTATGGTAAAATCGATAAATTGCGGAGTTTGAAAAAAAAAATACAGTATAATGTATATAGTCATTGTTAATAAAATGAGTAAGAGCACACTGTAGAAATTCAACAGATTAATTTATATATATATATATATATTATTTAATATTATATATATTATATATAATATAGTATTATATAATATATAATATAGTATATAATATTATATATATATTATTATATATATATATATATAATATATATATATATTATATAAAACAGTTGTGTACAAGCTAAATGGCAATAAGTCATCATGGGAAATAGGGAAGAGTGGTGTCCCACAGGTTTCAGTGCTGGGCCACTATTGTTCCACAATATATAAATAAAAGATTTTAGACCAGGGACTTTAAATGCAAGGTTTTCTAAGTTTGGGCAGATGATACAAAGTGGCTCTCAGGTTATAATGTAAAAGAGTATAAAGATTTAAGATCGATTTGATAATTTCTTGGGTGGGCGATAAGTGGCAATGAATTTTAATAGCGGAAAAACTGTAAGGTTCTTCACCTAGGTTACTCTAATGAAAGTTTTAACTACGATATGAATGGGGATTGGCTTGAGTCTGTGGACCAAGAAAACGATTTGGGTGTGATTTAAGCAGTAATTTGAAAGTAACTATAGTGTTTGGAAGCAAGGAATAAAGCAATAAGATGTGCTGGGCATAATAAATCGCAATGTTCTTTTATTACAAGAGCAAGGAAGTTTCAAGTAAACTACTGTATAATAGCTATGTTAAGGCCAGATATTAGAGTACTGTGCACAAGTTTGGGTCCCCTTATTAGAATAAGGTAGAGAGAATATGCTAGAGAGAGTGCAACGTAGAGCAACAAGGATGGTTTCTGGGTTGTGAGGGTAAGACTTGAGGCAGAGGCTGAAAGGAGTTAAGAACTGTTTTCCCTGTAGAAAGGCGATTTTCTCAGAGGGGACAATGATACAAGTCTACAAATTTTTACATCTATTGACAATACAGAGATTTAATAAATTCTTCAAGTAGAGAGGTTCTTTCTGGAGGGCATAGTAAGGAAATTAACGAGAAGCATGCCATCTTGATATAGAAAGCATTCATTCAGTAATAGGTTGTTAAATTTTGGAATGGTTTGCCACAGGAGGTTTTGTTGAGCTCGACTCGATTGCAACTTTAAGAACAATATTAGCATAGGTATACGGATGGCTTGGGTATCACTATAGTATATTTCTTGATCCAAGCCAAATTGGCTGGCTTTTACTTATGTAGTTATTAAGGTTAAGATGCAATGTTACTATAGAAGTTATAAAATCTTGTGTGGAGTAGCTTGTCTTTAGCTATAGTTTTTTTCCTTTCAGTTGTAGACTTTGTGGGTGTACTATGTAAGTTATTGACAAGCTCTAGAGTGCTTTTGGATTTGCATGAGTATGTTTTAGACTTTGTGTATACTATTTAGTTATTGACAGCCCTAAGGTGCTTTTGTGGATTTGCATGAAGCATGTTGTTTTAGTGATTGATTCTGGCTTGGCTGGAACATTAGCTATTAGTAAACTACTAATTCTTCCTTATTTCCTCATCGCTTTTTTCTTCTTTGTTTTTATTTCTAATCGTTCTAATATACACTTCCGATAAAGCATTCATGGAAGGGTCACATTGTTTCTTTCAGTAATAAAATTTAAGCTTAACATTTTTGTACTTTTGTATTAAATTTTAAAATAATGTTTTTTTCATTCTCATTTATTTCAAATATTTAAAAGGTGCATATCAGTGAAAATCTTAAATAAACTACAAATAGAGTAGTAGGGGAATAATATTGCGTTTTAATAAAAAAGGGGGGTAGGGGTAATAAAAAACCATGAAAAACATTAAAAAAATTTATAAAAAAAAAAAAATTTGAAAAAATATAAAAAATTAAAAAAATAATATAAAAATAATAAAAAATAAAAAATAATAATAAAAATAAAAAATAACATTTAAAAAAAGAGGAGGGGTTAGAGGGGGGGAGGGTGTATAGTATTAGTCATGTTATAACTCAGTTTGTGACTCAAGTGGCAAGTAATAGCGTTGATTATATATATATTATTAATATTAATTTCTGTATCTATTTGTTTTTTTATTTTTTTTATTCATCGCGTTTGCCACCACCTGCGAATCCACCGTCCACACGCGCTCGCTCGCGGACCGCATCTTTCTCGTACGAGATCCTTCGCTCAACTGACGAAGCGGGTGTTGATCGCCCTCGAAAATGTAACAATTATTGATCTTATAATTTAAACAATGATTTGCAGCTGTCTTGAAACAGGCATTTGGAAATGTATTGATTTATAATTAAAACCATATGCTCCTATTCAGCACTCATCGTCGCTATCTACGTCCCGCATTCGCAATAGTAA
>JABUQX010023624.1:22500-37013 GCA_015478945.1 Trachelipus rathkii
GCAAATTATGTTTTATTAAAAGTTGCTTTAAATTTTTAGTTAAAAAAACACGTTTTATGGTCCCTAACACAGCAAGACACCTCGGCCGCTAGCCACGAGAACTGCATCCTAGCCCATGTCAAGCGTTCGAGCCTTAGCGCTTCACGTCTCAGCGTCTTCATGTCTTTACGGCTTTTGGGTGTATAACAATTAGACCACGAGTGACCCAGCCGCATCCCTCTTGATATATATATATATATATATATATATATATATAATTAATGGATAAATCTTTATATATATTTATTATATATGTTTTTATATATATATATATATATATATATATATATATATATATATATATATATATATATATATATACTATAATATATATATATATATATATATTTATATAATTTATATATATATATATATACAAATATATATAATATATATAGTATATATAATAAAAGGAAATAAACTTTATGGTCAGCAAAGGCCACCTGTTTTTTTTAATTGCTTTTATTTATGAATTAAAACTACGTAACCGTTTAGTAATATCGCTATTTTCTACGTCATTTACAACAGATTAATTAAATATAAATATGGTCAAGGGGTTTTTAAAAAATTATTATTAGTATATAATATATACTATATATATATATTATATATACCCACCTGTCTCCCGAGCCTCGACGCTTCTAGCTCGCGACCCTCCTTAACGCCTGGGGCGACAATCTTACCAACCGCAGCACCTCTGGCTGCTATATATATATTAGTATAATATATATTTATACTATTATATAACTATTCAACACATTATCGGGGATAATACAGTCATTTTTATTACATTATCCTTAGGTAAGTTTCTTTGTCTCAGTCAATACATGATAGCAAATATGTAAAATGTTCTCTTCAGATATCATAGTATGTTTACTCGTTAGGATCAGCACGCTGTCAAATAGATAGTTATACAGTGTCTCTAACCATGCAATAAATTTTGGGCACATTTATAGATTTTAAGAAGTTTTTAATGATAGTTTTAGTATCATCAGTTAGATTTTTCTTAACGCATAATATCCTCGGTATAACATATAATGGCCACAGTTAACGTAATTACCTAGTATTTCGAGTCTTCTTTCAATTTGCATTAATACCCTTTTGCGAACTTCAGACATATATTTTATCCGTTTACCATTAATACAGATTCTATGAGTAGTGAGGATAATGTACTTGATTCATTAACACGTCTTCCTACTAGAGTTCCATATGGTGTTAATTACAAATACATTAGAAAAGGGAGCAGTAAGTTGTACATCGTGCACCCTTCTCTTGTAGGCTAATTAACATCTTCGGCGGAGTCTGTAAAATTTGGTAGCTTAGAGTATCCTTGATCCATTCTTCACGTGTGACATATACTGAGTAGTTTATCCGCACTCATAAAAATACGCTTGTTACTAGAGTATGCAGATTGATTAATACACGTAAAATTCAAACCCATTGGGTTTTCTTTTATATAATAAGAATGAAACGCCGCAGCCAGGGATCTTGACTGTCCATTGTAACAATATCTTCTATAGAGTATATCTCTTGTTAAGTATGGGTTCATGATAACACAACGGTAATACTTGATGAATAGAACACTTTTTACAGATAGAGCACTGCTTGTTCAACGTTTAAACCAGTAAAGACTATGGTTTTAAAAATGAGCTATTTAAACCTTTAAGTTATATTTCCATCTGTTTTAAATAAAGTTTAAACGAGGTAAGAATACAATTTCATCCAATCACATGACATAACGTACAGGAAAAGAGATTTCAGCATTATCCCCGGATAAGCCAGAGTATAGAGTGAGGAATATTTCAACAACAATCACACGTTTGTGTTCAGCCCTTTAACATGTGTCAGGATAAAAGAAAGGCGAGAAATTTCTCACCTTATACCGTCAGGAGCCGGGCACTGAAGCAAGATGCTTCAGATTAATCTATTTCTTATGCTTTGTGTTCTTACCTATTTATTGTTTCGTTTGGTTAGGATTCGTTTTCAGCCTTACCAACAGGCGTTTGTAGATTTATATATATATATTGTAAATAATATATTATATATATATATATATATATATTTATATATATATTATATATATATATATATATATAATATATATATTATATATATATATATATATAAAATACTATATTTAATATATATATATATATTATGAATAATATATATATATATTATATCATATATAATATATATATAATATATATATATATATATTTCCTCCAGAGGGTGTCGGTGGGTCCAACTCGGCGTTATTGATATACACCCAAAAGCTGAGGAGACGTAAAGGCATGAAGACGCGGAGACTGTGAAGCGCTAAGGCTCGAACGCTTGACATGGGCGTTGGATGTAGTCTCTCGGGGCTAGCGGCCGAGGTGTCTTTGCTGTGTTGAGACCATCAAAAGTGTTTTTTTACTAAAATTTTAAGCAACTTGGAATAAAACATAAATGCTTTTAACTATGCGAATCTTTTAATCTTTAAAAATAAATAATAATAACATAATGAATAATAAATAATAATAATAAAATATATGATAATATATAATATACTAATACTCATAAACAATGATACAATAATAATATAAAGAAGTCATGATAGGTATTTATAATAAAAATAGCATGAATTGGCATGAGTAAGCAGCTTTAGGTTCATTATATCTTTAAATATATGCTGAAATATAATGGCATTTGTGTAAAGACTTAGCGCTTTTAAATCTTAAGTTCTCGTAAAAACAATATGTTGCATATTTGTTGGTCTGTGTGATAGTTAGTTTATCTCAGAATGAAATTTTTTGTTTTTTTCATAAATATTAAAATGGTAATGTAAAATTCACTATATGTTAGAGATATCTGAAAAAAGTGAGATAGTTTACGCTTTGTATGTAAGTTCGGTATTTATCGATATTACACTCTGAACTTTACCAGATGTTAGTAGTTTATTCATAAGTAAGGTTTGTTGTGATACTTATGTTCCTTAGTCGCAGGTATGTTATGTTGGCTTTGTTTATAGGTTAAAACTTTGCTCATGTTTATTTTTATGTTGTTTATAAATGACTTGAATCAATAGTCAATAGATCAATAGAATAAACATCAATAAGATCATGGACGGGCTGAAGGGAGAGGGATGGTTTTGAATTTACCTGATTACTGCTTTTAGGGTCGATAAACTTTTACATTTTACAATAATATTTTTTTCAAGGATTATTTTTAATGTTATGTTTATACAAAATATGACTTGAGATCAATAGATCATAGATCAATAGATCAATCAGATCATGGACGGGTGGGAGGGAGAGGGATGGTTTTGATTTACTGAATTTACTGATTTACTGCTAGGATCAGTAAGCTATTACACTTTAATATGATATTTTATTCAAGAACTTATTTTTATGTTTATGTTTATAAAATATGACTTGAAATCAATAGATCAATTAGATCAATAGATCAATAGATCAATAGATCAATAGATCACGGATGGGTAGATGGGTGGGTGAGTGGTTTGATTTACTGATTATACCTGCTTTAAGGGTGATAAACTTTTTACCATTTTACAATAATATTTATTCAAAGACACTTTATTTTATGTTTAATTTTTAAACAAAATATACCTTGATCAATAGATCAATAGATCAATAGATCAATAGATCAATAGATCACAGATGAATGGGAGGGGAGGGGTAGGTAGTTTGATTTTCTGATTTACTGATTTAGGGTCAGTAAACTATTACAGTACACTTTACTATGATATTTTATTTAAGAACTTATTTTATGTTATGTTTATAAAAATGAACCTAAAAATATGCTTGCTCATGAGATAATAATCAATAGATCATAGATCACGGATGGGTAGGATGGGTAAGTGGGTGGTTTGATTAACTGATTTACTGATTTACTGCTTTAGGGGCTGTAAAATGTAAATTGTTTTTACGTTTTTAAACTAAAATGAATAAAAATTTTATTAAATAAAAATATTTTTAAACAAATAACTAAATTCAATAAAAGTTTCTAAAAAATATATTTTTAAATAAATAATATTAAAAATAAATAAATAAATTTGCAAATAAATTAAAATTTTTTAAAGTAAATATTTTTTTTAAAATAATAATAAAAAAAAGTTTTAAAAAATCATTTTCTTTAAATAAAAGTAAAATTAAAAATTTCGTAAAATTAAATTCAATACTAATGATGTTACGAATTTTAAATTTTTAAATTAAGAAATTTAAAAAATTGTGATGATGTAATAATAAATGAAAAGTTTTATAAATAACAAAATTAACAAGTAAAATTCAAGAACCATAAATAAAAATAAAACTAGCGAAAAAATATACAATGTTTCAAATAGGAAAGATATATTTTTAGTTGACGTTTTACAAAAAGAATAATGAGATTTGAAATAGAATGACAGTTTCCCAACTTTTAAAACATGCGATTATTCTTTGTAAGATGCTACATAACGGATTGTACATGTGTGAACATAATCATCATGTCGAACAGTAAGTCATTTGTTTAAAAAGATTGGATAGCGACGTTATATTAATAATCTTCTTTGTGCTAGATCCATATATATGGTCCGACATATGGTGAATCGGCAAATATATATGGGGGAGAATGGTTAAAATGTAGGCTTCTGAGATAAATTTAAAGCAGGTGTTCATTCTAGCAGTTAGGCCTTTCGATTTAGGTTTAGCATTTGTATAAACATGAAAGATGCACAGTGTTTATATTTAGCGATAGGACTAACGTTTTAGTTATTAACCGTTAGCTCCTACCCTTTGTAGTAAACTAAAAGCAGCTGTACATTTACTTGATTAAGTCCTAACTGATTTTAGCCTATAAAAATCCAATTAATGTAATATATTTCGGGAAGGGGAACACAGCTTCGTCAGTTGTACGTTCGACTTTGTACTGTGCAGATGGTTTCTCTAGTAAACATCAAGTTCGTAAACGATATTGAATAAATAAATAATTAAAAGTTATTTTTATATGAGAAATAAAAATATAATTATTTAAAATAACATAAATTCGAAGAAATTCATTGCAAATCATAAAATTTTGAATTTAGTGTTCAAATCACGGCCGAATGCGCGTTTTGCCAACTTTTACCAGTTTGCCTAATTTAACGGAGTTATATATATATATATATATATATAATATATATGATATTATTTATTATATATATCATCATATATATATTATATTTATATATATATATTATTATATTTTTTATATATATTTATCATATTTATATATATTTGTATTATTATATATATATAATATATGTATATTATTATATATAATATATATATTATATATTAGTATATATAATATTATATAGTTATATATATATTATATATCTATATATAAATATTCTAGAATTTATAAAATCGTTAATAGGAAGTATTGATTATTGTGATTCCAATTGGTCGTCTGTGTGTGTGTTTGTGTGTGTGTGTGTGTGTGTGTGGTGTGTGTGTTGTGTGTGTGTGTGTGTGTGTGTGTGTGTGCGTGTGTGCGTGTGTGTGTGATGTATAGGTGTGTTTTTAATTTCATGTCCTTTTCCTCTTTTCTTTCCATATTTCTGTATTAAAATAGATTATAAATTTATTTTCCGAAAAAGTTCCATAACTTCTCCTTTGAGGAGGACTATGCCGTGTAAAATTAGTTCTCTATACCTGTGTCTTTCAATGGTATCTAAGTTTTCTTAATTCTCACCGTTATTTATATATCGGCTAAAATAACTGTTGAAAAAAATCGCATAACTTCTCCTTTACAACAGACAAACATAATGTTTTTACGGAATTTTAAAATTCAAGTTGAAAGGTTTTTTTTGTTCATCAGCGCTTAATTCTAAACCCTGTTGGTATAAGATAAGTTACTAGTTTTAATTTTACTAGGTTGTAATGATTACGAGAAATATTAAAAGTGCTTCAAAAACTTTTTATCACCGTATTTTTATGGTTATTTTAGCATTTATTTATTTATAACTTTTTAATTGTTCAGGGAACATTGCGGATGGTGAATGCAAAGAAGAAATAATTGCTCATCGACAGACGGTGTTTGAAATGTCACCTTCGGTTATTGAAAATTGTAAACCCGAACTACAAGAATATTGTAGTGATCAAAGAGGACCCAGCAAACTTCATTGTTTGCTTAAGTACTATGCCAAAAGGAACAAAGAAAATGTTTCTCCCAAATGTCGAGCGGCGGTAAGATCCTCATTTCACATGTTTTTTTTTTTTCTGCCTTTGTAAGCAGATTCGTTGATATTTTATATTTTGCAGATAGAAGAGGTACTAAAAGTTAGTGATCCCGCCGAAGATTGGCGTGTAGATCCCATTCTTCATGATGCATGTCTTCCAGTTGTACAAAATAGATGTAAAGCTTTTAAAGGAGGAGAAGGAAGGTGAGTATAGCACTTATAGTTTCATGTTTTATTTGTAGCTATGTTAACATAGGAATTTTCGTTTTAACCCGATTTTAAATTATTAATTGATTTATTTTATTTCTACCATTTGGTAGTACAAAAATCTATTTTAAGCTGATGGAAGATGTGTATGTGCTTGAATGCTTATTCAGAGTATATTTCCCTGCAGAGTCTTGGTGGTTTTTCATTTGTAACTTCAGAACTCAAAAGCAAAAGCGGTATCCATCCTAAGCTAGCAATAAAGCCTATATACGTAATAAAATGCTTCACAATCTTGTAAAGCATATACATGTTGATGCAATAAAAAACTATATAGTATAATAATTACTTCAAAACTATGAAATATGCTGCTTGTATCAGTTTCGTAGTTATAACAGATGAGATCATAATTAAAAGCTCTTAAACCTTTTTATATATATATTATATAAACGATTTTAACCTTTTCTCATTTGTATTGTCTTATATATATTGTAGCTCTTATGATGATATTAGAACATTTGAAATATAGAGACAGTAAGAAGCCACATGGGCCTATCGAGACTGTCTCAGTCAACCTAACAGAAACAATCACCAAACATGCTCATGCAAATCCACAAAGCACATTATGGTTTGTCAATAACTTGCATAGTATACCAATAGTATAAAGTATAAGAAAAAGCTATAACTAAAGTACATGCTAACCACACTACAAGCTTTAATAACTTTATGGTCATAACATGCAGTTTAACCTTAATAACTACTGTAACTAAAACCATCCATATACCTATCCAACCCTTTCTTAAATGTTGCAATCGAGTCGCACTCAACAACCTCTTGTGGCAAATCATTCCAAAAATTAACAACCCCACTACTGTATGAATACTTTCTTTTATCAAGATGGCATGCCTTCTCCTTAATTTTCTTACTGTGCCCCCTGGTCTCCCGTCCGTGGTTTACTATGAAGAATTTATTGCTCCCCGTATTATCAATAGATGTAAATAATTTATAGACTTGTATCATGTCCCCTCTGAGAAATCGCTTTTCTACAGAAAACATTCCTAATTCCTTCAGCCTCTCCTCATAGCTCTTACCCTCAAACCCAGAAATCATCCTTGTTGCTCAACGTTGCACTCTCTCTAGCATATCTATGTCTTTCCTTAAATAATGAGCCCAAACTTGTACACAATACTCTAATACTGGCCTAACATAGCTATTATACAGTTTACTTATAACTTCCTTATTTTTGTAAACAACATTGCGATTTATTATACCTAGCATCTTATTAGCTTTATTCTTTGCTTTCAAACACTGATTAGCTACTTTCAAATTACTGTTTATAATCACATCTGAATCTTTTTCTTGGTCCACAGACCAATCCCCATTCATATCGTAGTTAAAACTTTTATTTGGGTAACCTCGATGAAGAACCTTACACGTTTTACTATTAAAATTCATTTTCCACTTATATGCCCACCCAAGAAGTTTGTCAAGATAATAATTTTTAATCTTTATATATCCATCACTTATTTCTTACTGAGATAGACACTTTGATATCATCTGCAAACTTATAAAATCTGACATTTAAGTCCCTGGTCTAAATCATTTATATATATGAGGAACAATAATGGCGCCAGCACTGAACCCTGTGGTGCACCACTCTTCACTATTTCCCATGACTTACTGCCATTTAGTTGTACACACTGTTTTCTATTACACAACCACTCTTTAATCCAACCATGTACCACTCCACCTATACCACATTGCAATAACTTCATCAGCCTTATGTGGGAGACCTTATCAAAAGTTTTGCTTAAGTCTAAATATATAATATCAGCTAGATCTCCTCGGTCATGCAGTCAGTAATGTATTCCACAAATTCTAAAAGATTTATCTGACATGACATACCCTTTCTAAAACCATGCTGGGAGTCATACAATATCAATTACCGCTCTTCTCCAATCTCTCGTAACTAGACCCTTCATAAACGCATTGTTACAGAACTTCCAAATCTATTCAATCAACATCTCGTCTCCATTCTTTATCATTTCACCATTAATTCCATCTATGCTTGCAGATATACCATTCTTCAACTTTCTCAATACCCATTACCTCCTCCTTACTAATTGCCTCATCCCCAAAATACCTATTTTTTCTTGCACCATCATACACCTGCACATTCACTATCACCTCTTCATTACTGCCAATGTTATCCAGATTTTCAAAATGTTTCCTCCACACTCTTCTAACATCCATTTCATCATTTTCAAAAGCACCATTCCCTATTCATTATTCTATGCAGATTCCCCTTACTCTCGTTCTTAACCTTTCGCACTTCCTTCCAGAAAAGTTTTCTGTTCCCTTGTAAGTCCCCATTCATTCTCCTTCCATACTGATCATTTACCTCAATTTTCCTCTTATGTATGCAACTTTGTCTTCCTTTTTCCCTCCTCATATAATTCCAAACACCTTTCTTTTGAGACCTCATCATTAGCTTTTAACACATTCAACCTCGCCACTTTTTTTTAGTTTTAACCACTTGCATCACCTCTTCATTCCACCACTCACTGTTGAGATTCTTCCTATTTTAGCACATCCACATACTTCTCTTGCACTACTAACAAAGGCTTCCTTCATTTATGTCCAGATTTGTTCAGTTTCATCATGATCACATTCATCTGTTTTATTTGCAAGCGCTCTTAAATACTTTTCCTTATTACCCTGTTCACTCAATTTTTCACCCTTCCTTCCTTATCTCTTTCCCCTCCATCCAAACCTCCCACTAACTTAACCATACATAAAACAACATAATGATCCGATAATCCTATCTTCAACACCTCAATGATTTAACATCAGGACATACGATGAGGGCAATTCTTTCTCCCCCACACATAGGGATATAAGGAATAGGTATATCTGTAAGATGTTGTCTAGAAGAGGTGTGTGGATATAAGTATGTGTATATGATATGTGGATAAAGGTGGTGTCTCTCAAGATATCTGGAGGATTAGAATAAGAATATGTATAAGAATATTTATATATATATATATATTATATATATATATATATATACTATGATATATTATATATATATATAATATATATATAATATATAAAATAAATTTTATTAAAAAAATTTATAAATTATATTTTTAATTTGTATAAGATATAATTATATATATAAATATATATATAACGCCTCGTGGTGTAGGAGGTTGACTCGCCGACTCATGCGAGTGGACGCTGGTTCAATCCTCCTCGCAGCAGTCTGCGTTTTATTATTCCAGGGTGCAAGAGTTAAAATTCGGCTGCAAGCATGTGGTGGCGACAGGCTTGGGATAGCCCGCCTTAAAGTTCGATTTCCTGTAGTCCCCCGGTGTTACCCTCTGAAATGGGATAAACGCACGTTAAAAGAAGTATATATATATAACTATATATATATAGTATATATATATATATATACTATAATAATATATATATATACTATATATATATATTTATTATATATATATATATATATATATACTATATATATATACTATATATACAAACTACCTTTTAACGTGCTTTATCCCCTATGCAGGGGTAACATGGGGGAACCACAGGAAATCGAACTTTAAGGCGCGGCTATCCCAAACCAGCGCCACCAAACATGTTCGCAGTCGAGTTTAATTTCTTGCCGCCCAGGTAGAATAAAACCAACTGCTACGCGGAGGATTTGACCAGCGTGCCCTCTCGTATGACGAGGCGGTGAAAACTCAACCTCCTGCGCCAGCGAGGCGTTCATATATATAATATATATAAATAATATATATATATATTATATATATATATATATATATAATATATTATATATATATATATTAATATTATATATATATATGTATATATATATATAATATATATAAATATAATATATTTTATATATATAATATATATATATATATATATATATATATATATATATATATATATATAATTGCTAAAGCTAGTTTGGTAACCAGTTATAATTCATTTTTAATTATGGAAAAAAATAAAATTTTGATAAAGCTTTATTTAATTTTTAATATTTCAATATTTTTGATATTCAGGATTATGCGATGCTTAATGCGTAATTTGAACACTGCCTATATGACTCCTGATTGCGAAGCAGCTCTTCTGGAAATCCAATATTTTGTTGCTCGTGATTGGAAATTAGATCCTCAGTTGTATCATAATTGTCATACTGATGCTGAGAAGTTTTGTCACGCATCCAAGGACTGGACAAATACATCTGTTCAAGGACCTGATAATGCTATTCTTGTCCTGCCCTGTTTATTCCGATATGCTTACCATCCATCACCAAATCTTAGGGTAAGCTATATAATAAGAGACCCAAATTTTCAAGGTTAATATTTTTAACAATTATGTTGTTAAAGCTTTTGTTGCATATAAATGTATTATTATTATTATTATTATTATTATTATTATTATTATTATTATTATTATTATTATTATTATTATTATTATTATTATTATTATTATTATTTATTATTATTATTATTATTATTATTATTATTATTATTATTATTATTATTATTATTATTATTATTATTATTATTATTATTATTATTATTATTATTATTATTATTATTATTATTATTATTATTATTATTATTATTCCCTCAACAACTTGCCCACCATACAGAGTTGATGGGGTTCAGATACCTAGAATGGATATTTGCGAAAAAACGTAATAATTTCCTATTATTAATATTTTCCTAGTTATGATTTCAATCTCTTTTACTCTCTCGTATGTACTCTTGTACGTAACCTCTAATTCTTTCATAAGAGATTATTCTTATCTCTCTTCACTCGGGCCCTTTAATGCCCCTTCCTGCACAGATCATGGGTCTATCATACATTTCTTCTGCTTGAATGAGGTACAGTTGAAAAATTAGTCCTTATCTCATTTGACTGTGCCGCCTATTGTAGGCAGGGTTGGCAATAAAAACTCATCCAATTGACCAGCCCCCAACCATAACACCTTTAAAAAAAAAAAAAAAAAAAAAAAACTAAACCAACCAATAAAACTTACAAGTTATATATACTATGCTATATTTTTCATAATTTTTGGAAAAAAATTTGGATAAATAATAGAATTTGTCAAATATACACATTATCATATAGTATATAAGGTATCATTTACCATTCTCATAATGACATTGCCCTTGTGACTTCCGAGATAAGAAATATTTAATTTATAAATATCCTAAAACATAATTGTATATGAAACTCTATATTGAGTAATTGAAATTAAAAATATGAAAATATTCTGTTAACATAATACAGTAATATTGTTTTTATTATTGTTACACCAGAAACAGAAAAGTAAGTAGAAGAATATGACTTAATTCCCTCGTACCCTTAAGTGGGAGCTCTCCACATTCAAAAAAAAATCCATCCTAGGGATTCAGAAGAATGCGACGGACCCTCACTATGGTATCTCGTTAATGTAGGGTTCATCCCTTGGGCCAGGTCCACAGCCATACTCCCTCACAAAACTACATTATTCACTTCTATTATGCGCCTTTCTTCTCACCTCTGGCAAACTCGTATTCCTTTCCTTCAGAAATTCCTTTACTGACTCAATCCACTTTTTCATCGATCCCCAGCGCATTCACCGCTATACATCCGCTTAGCCAACAGACCATCATTAATCCTTTCCATGCTCGTATGACCATACCATCTTAGTGCACTCGTTTATTCTCATTTAATTATTTCTTCACACCAAACAACTCTCTAAGACGTTCATTCCTTATTTTATCAATCCATCTCACACCTAAAACGCCCCTAAGATTGTCCATCTGAGCAGATTGTACCTTAGATCTATATCTTTTATCCCAAACCATATCTTCACTACTATACCTTAACACCGGTAACAACATACCCTCATGCAAAACCCTAGCGCACTCAAAACTTGGTCTCCCTATGTATTCACCAAGAATTTAATTGCACAAGCCACCTTGCTACCATTCACAACTTTTCTACTATACTCTGCATCATCTACTCCCTTTTCATCCAACATATAGCCTGAATATTTAAATTTGGATACTTGTTCCATTTGCTCACCATCCAACATGATTCCACACCACGGACGGCTAATCATTCATCACAATCACCATACTCTTATCTACATTTACTTTCAAACCCCTCATTTTACACACCCTGCCAAACCTGTCTACCAACCCTCTCAAACTTCAGATTCGCCACGCAAAACCAAATAATCAGTGTACATTAAGCAGGGCACCCTCCACTCTCTTCCATTCTCCATCAGTCCAACACCTTTCCCTACCATCTACCACCCCTACTTCTAATTCCTTCATCAATCCATCCATATGCAAATTAAATAGCCAAGGAGACATAACACTTCCCTGCCTCACTCCACTATTAATATTAAACCATTAACTTTCTACTCCATTCATACTTTTGATTCCATTCAGAGGTCTTCCACCAACACTATATATCACTAACACCTTCCAAAGAGCTTCCCTATTAATCCTGTCATAAGCCTGTTGAAAGTCTATAAAAATAAATAAAGTTTCCTCTTATCTCATTTTCTCACTCATTTGCTTTAATGTAAAAATTGATCTACACATCCTCTACCACTTCTAAATACGTCTTATTCTTCAACAATCAGCCCCTCAGTCACTCAACGCACTATTTCAACCAAAATAACAAGATAAATCTTCACTACAACACTTAATAATTTGATCCCCCATAGTTTCCATAGTTCTCCTTATCTTCCTTACCCTTATAAAAGTATGCTATCACTACTCTCCTCCAATCCCTCAGAAATACACCCTTCACAACGCTTTAGTACAAAACTTTCATATCTGGTTACTCCCGCAATATCGCCTCCATTTTTTACCATTTCACCAATAATTCCATCTATACCTGCTGATTTACCATTCTTTACCTTTCTCACTCTACCTATTACCTCCTTCCTGCTAATTACCTCACCCCCGAAATACTCTTTTCTTCTTTTACCGTTAAACCAACACACATTCACTATTTTCGAAGTGTTCCCTCCAGACACTCCTCAGATCCATATCATCTATCATCTAGTCGTTTTTATGAAGAGCTTCCGATTCCTTTCCCTTCCTATTCTCCTCACAAATTCATTTACCTGTATTTTCCTCTTACGTATGCAATTTTTAGTCTTCCTTTTTTTCTTTCTATATATTTTCATACACCTTTCTTTTGAGACCACATCACTTTCCTTTAACACATTCAACCACGCCTTCCCCCCCCCCGTTTGCATCACCTCTTCATTCAACCACTCACTATTGACATTCTTGATTCCTACTTTTGCATACCCACATACTTTTCTTGCACTACTAACAAAGGGTTCCTTTTTTTGAGTCCAGATTTGTTCTGTTTTATCATATTCACATTCAACTTTCTTATTTGCAAGTGCTCTCACATACTTTTCCTCATAACCTTGTTCACTTAACTTTTCACCATTAAATCTCATCACGTCCTTCCTTATCTCTTTCCTCTCCACTCATACCCCCACTAACTTAATCTTACATAAAACAACATAATGATGTGATGTTCCCATCCCATTCACTGATTTAACATCTATCACAACTCCTTCCAACACAAAATCAATGACACTTTTCACTTTGATGCCATCTCTACTACACCAACCCTAGTATACTTATGAATATTTTTGTGCACGAAGAAAGCATTACTTACACACTTACTTTCCTCCTCGCAAATATCAAGCACCATCCTACCATTCTCATTTTCTCCCGCAACCCCGAAGGCAACAGTTTTACCATCCTTACTCATCATTCTTCCTTACTTAAAACATCGTTCAGATTATCCCTGAAAGTAACACACTCCTCAACATCACCCTCAGATGAGCCATATGTTACAACACACACACATACTTTAACCTCCCAAACTTAAATTTAAACACAGAATTCTAGTATTCACACAGACAAAATCCAGCATATATTTGTGCCACAAGTCATCAGAATCGCAACTCCTTCTCTCCCCACCCCTCTCGTTCCTTTCCACTCCA